>JAHPZR010026354.1:25000-52500 GCA_019787425.1 Platygyra sinensis
CCAACAAGGAAAAACATACGTGATTCCACCATCAGGTTTCAATCTTTATTTTTCGCGCTCTAGGAAATATAACTTGATTCTACCGACTAAGCTATGAAACCACACATTGGGAGCGAGGTCAATTTAACGAATTCATATCTTCCCGTGAGGAGTGAAATGGTGTGAAGTATACGATATGAAATAACTCATACTTGAACTGCGGTTGTAGATGAAAGCGAAGAATGATCATCGCAGTAAATTTTCCAATTAACGCAAATTGGAAAAACCAAGCTTGACTATTGGCTAAAAGCGTTCTTGCTGAGTCACTGGCAATGAGGACCATCTCATGGAGGGAGTATAAAGCATGGCATTAAAATGCCTCGTCATATCTATCAATTGCTGCGGTTGTGAGCCTAAACGCTACTTCGGGAATACAATACATGTGGTGCGCAATAGCCTTCCAGGGCGGTAATTGTAGGAAAAAACGCAAATAATGCAATAAGGAAGTAAAAACGATCATAAATAAGCGGTGATTTTTGGCCAACATACCTCGAAAAGCTCAAGTCCCAGTCAGCTGATGTACACGTGTGGGGTTTACCTTTGTGAATGTCAGGGGGCTGACAGCATTTGGCATTTTTTATGTCTCTCAGATCATTGTGTGAGCCCATCTTCCTTTGAAATCCAGCGATGTATAAAAGGTTATGTTTTTCGTAACTTAAAAAGTGACACGTTGCATATCCTGATTGAACAATTCTGCCCCGAAAAAGGTACTGTCCTTGCAGGCTTGTAAGGTGAGACGTGGAAAGGTGGCAAGTGCCAGGAAGACGAAGGGCAACATTCCAAAGCCAAAAGGAGACACCATTTTAATGCTCTTTCCTACAATGTTTCAAAACAGAAATAACCACAAAAAGACCAGTTACCTTTGAGGAGAAGAAATCTCGCGTTACTTTTAGCTTTCCTCATGATTAACTTTGAAATATTCTTCTTGCAAAAGAGCGCAACCCATTTTCTAAAAGCAAGAATAAGCGAACAACAATCCCGTTCTCAAAGGCCTCGAGTTTAAATTTTGGTCAGCGTTGACAAGTTGCCATACTCTCTGGTCGAAATAAAAAAAGAAACCAGAAATTCCTGGTTTCGCTTTGAGTGTGTGGGCAAGCGTTCATACAAATATTAACTGCTTTGACTGATCGATGCTAGCTCGTCTTCCGATTTCACCCAACGGTTCGATTGTATAAGCGGGTGATGACGAATGACTACGAGAAAGCCCAAGTCAAGATACATAGAAAAAAAATTGAACATTACATGTCGCATCACTGTTACGCCATTGAATAAATATAGGCTTCAAGGTGTATGTCGAGCGAGGTAAATTTGAAACTGATTGCCCCTAGAAGTTGTTCATTAGCAGGATCGATGAAATAAGTAAGTGCATCACTAGACAAAATGTTGAAGGAAAAGTTCTTTCCTATAAACAGTGATGTGTAAATTTTAGCAGCAAACAGAAGATATACTTTATCGAGAGTCTTCAAGACATATGCTTGATAAGGTTGATTTAAAATTCTTTCTAGAACAACATTACTCTTAATAAGGTCAAAGAAATAAATAAGTAAGTTCGCGGCTATACAAATATGAATTACATCAATTTTCCCCTATTAAAATCGATATTTATCAGTGATATTAACACGCATGAAAAAAAAAGTGTTTTTGAAATAATTTCAAGAGGCTTTACGTCTTTGCCATAGCCATAAAGCTATTGAATTGTTCTTTCCTTTTTTTCCTCTTTTTCACACACTTTATATAATTCGGATTTTGAATTGAGCATGAAGCGTTTAAAGTCAACACTTACCAACACGGCCGTACTTTGCAGTCAAGTACGGCTGTAGTGTAATCCACAGTGTGCAAAAATGTTTGGACCTAGTCCGCAACAAAAAGATATATCTATTGTCAAAAAGCCTTTAAAAACATAATCTATTATTAACGCGTAAAAGAACTGAGGAATTATTTCATTTTTCCCGTTCTGGTGTTTGTATACAGTGCAATGAACAAAGGGATCAACATTTGCTTTGTCAAAAGCAACAAAATGAAGTTAAAAGCGACCAAACTAATTTTAAACACAATTAAAAATTCCGTACTTGAGAAAAAAAATGCATATATGTTTTTTCATATGAATGTCTATAGGTTACTTTCTTTTCTTATTTTGAAAAGAGACCTTCAAACATTTAATTATTCACAATATAGCCGAGTAGGAAGTAACTACGTAATTCGCTTGAGAAAGTGACTATATTTACACAGTCAAATTTTCATGATCGTAATTGAAGCTAACAAAGACGTTTAAAAATTTTTTTAAGTCTGGAAACTTATAATGCATAATGTAAAGCGTCCTTCCATGTCATTGCATGTCATTTGAAAGTTAACGTGTGGTATATCGACGAGAATTAAGCGATGCCTGGTGTCGGAAATCCCTTTGTCGGGGAGGACGAAAAGACCACCTGAAAACACCTTGCTTGTCACCAAACTCAGTAAACTTTGGGCGGTAACGAATAACAAAAAAATGATTAAGAAGTGTAAAACTCTCTCCTTAAGATATTTGGTATGGTCAGCAATTACAACTCCAAAGTCTGGTTTTAACTAACGTCTCAACTGCAAGCGTAAACACACCACTTCTTATTTTACCGTGAAAACGGCCTTGACGAGCAGGGAAGCATAAGCGCTAGCATAAAGTCAAGGATCCATTTTTCCTTTTTCTTGTGTGCATGCGTTTGCGCTACAACAAGTGAAAACAAAATAGCGCTCGGGCATAACACAACACAAGGAAGTTTACCACACTTGGTTATGTTTGGCCAGTGAAATAAACTGGATCCAGATCAATTCGCGCTTAAACCATTCGGGAATGTTCGTGAGTGATTTTGGTTGTGCTTGTGTTTGAGTCGAAATTTGTTTTCATTTGATTACATGTGTATGTGTTTGTGTTTGCACTTGTTTATGCGTCGCTAGTGAAAACCAGGCTTACGGATCATTTCATTCTGAAGAAGAGAAAGTAATTGCATCGATAAACATTTCTGAGAGACGGATGCATCATATTTCCTTCACTGAATGAACGCTCGTTGGAGGTTTACAATAAACTCAACATCGTCTGGCTTTCATATCAAACGGTCGAGACCAACATTTAGAAAAAATATATATAAGTTCTAAAAGTTCAAATCTTTTGTATGCTAGCTTGTTTGTCGTTTTGGCTGTCTCGACAATAATTCTACTGTTCACAATAGTTTTTACTGGTAACACGTTTTAGATTGACACTTTGCGAAAACTGTCAAATGATTCATTAGTATTTTAGTTTTGATTTCGAGCCTTGAATTATCAAATCCAACAACTCTCCAAGCATGTGTTTTGTTTAAGCCATGAATTGGCACCTTGGGTTAATTTTGAAAACTTTTAAAGCGTGTTATTTTTGATAGGTATCAAAAGAGATCTCATCGTGCCTTTTTTACTCTCCACCACGGCTGCAGAAATTCATGTGAAATTGCCTCATCTACGGAGTTCTTACTGGACAATCAACTTAAGTTTAATATACCTGAAGAAAACTTGCCTGTTTTCCAGCTAACTTTCGGAATTGAACGCCCGTTGAAACCAACTATGGAGAACTGAAAAGTTCGGTTCTTCGACGATGATGACTCTCAACCCCGAAAGAAGAAAATGTCTGTTACAAGAATGACTTTTCGCGAACGTTCTTACTAACTATTGGAATACTCCAATGAAACGAAGCTGGTAAACCTGATATTCTTTTTAACCACCTGTGAAATGGGAGTTACATTTAAAAACTTTTAGAAGCACTTGTAATCGAGAGCAATATCGTTGAAAGAGTTGATATGCCAAGTTTTTACACTTCCTGAATAGATATTTTCCAGTTTCATCGCATCTCACTCAAACCATTTTGATGAAAAGAGATTTTAGTTCAAAATTTCATTTCAGCGAGAACATCAACCCAATTCAATGTTTGCTGACTCATTGTAAAATGTTTCACGGAAAAGAAAACGTCATTAACTATATAGTACAAAACACTCTTTCCAAAGAGGAACCAAGACTTTTATTTACAGAAAAAAATATTATACTTTACTTCTTTTAATAAACATAGGGTTACGGTTAACTGAACTAACGTGGTATAATTAAACTAAAAAGGACAGAGCGCCAAAACTACACAATGGCTTGAAATATGAAATAAATAAAATTGCGAGCATGTTGATTTGCATTAAAAGAAATTAACTAACAGGTGCGGATCTAGAGGGAGGGTGCAGAGGTGCGTACCTATCCCCCCACCACCTGAGATGAAGACTTCTTCTTTGTATTCGCCTTTAAAATTTGTTTACCTCACCGGTCAGTGACGTCATTTCTTAGAGATGCACCCCTCCTAAGAAAAATCCTGGATCCGCCCCTGACTAATATTTCTTTAACTAGTTATTAATTCATGATTTTAAAACATTTGCAAGTTTCGGTAAAGCATAGATTCTGGACTTTGTTTAGATAGCTGCTAGGTCCAGAAGGTCTAAGTTTTAAAACCTTCTGGAGAGAGAGGTTTTACTTTGTTATCTACCATGACACAAATATATTTTAGTTTGACAAGTTTTCCATTGTTTCTCGAGGATGGATACCGTGAATGCTTTGTTTAATGTTTGACTTATTCCATGCTTTTCAAGAATACAGTGTCAAAATGAGATTCATTCTGTACAGGTGCCCTTAACAAGATGTCATGAAAGTGCTGGTTTACTTAAAATAATTTGAAATGTTGAAAATGGTCACTCAGATCTCTGCCCGCCTGAGAGGAAAGAAGAAAGCAAGTAGATTTACTGACACAGCCTTGTGGTGAGTAGCCGAAAGAAAATTTTTATACTGAATCACCTTCTGCCAAAATCTAAACTATATACTAGCCAATGAAATACAACTTTTACCGGCTTTTGGTCGCAAAGACAAAAAGAGAGAGTTAAATTAAGGAACAAGTAACTCTATATAGCTTCAAAAATTAAAACTTTGAAACTTTGAAATTTCAGAAAACGGGTTTCTTTTTTAGTGTAGTAAAGATATTTTTGTGCTTTTTTGCTACATTTAGAAAGCTTTTCTTTTACCAGTAGTCATCTAATTAACCGTGTTCGCATTCATGTTTGTGTAATGTGTGATTTCTTTTGTATAGAAAAAAGAATATGTTTTTGTCCAGCCAAAGATTCCTAATTAATTTTAGTGTAGGGGTCTCACTTAGAAGACACTAGCTTCAAAACGTACTTGAAGTTACTGAGCTTAGCTCACCGTACATTTAGTTGATGCAAAAAGCGTTGAATCGTTACACGCCAAGGAAATACAGGTTCTATGGAAAAAAGTTTAACAACTAAATCTCATGAATTGAAAAGCACAACGGCTCATTCTCTTCTTCGATTACTTGCTTTGTTATTCTTTGCTAACATATAGGTAGTTTCTAAGAAACAAAAAAGAATCGATACCAAAAACACGCAAATTGAAAAAAAAACACAAAAAAAGCCCTAATCCAGATTCTGAATTGAAATCCAGCTCCAATCTCCACCCGGACAATGTACAGAGTGAATAGGTGACGCTCGATATATCAATATTCTAACATGGTTCCGAGGCTTTCGGGTCAAAATCGTGAATTAGTTAAGTTTCTTTTGTCTCTCAATTTCCTAAAAAGACTTTTATACAAAGAAAACAACACCAAATATAGAAATTTGTTTGAAAACCTCAGAGCCATGTTAAAATATTGATACTTGTATATCGAACGTGGTCTATTCCGAAAGGGTAGAAGACGTCTTAAGTCATCCCAGTAGTAATTGTTTAGCTCTTGACGTGAAACGAAACCGTACTTTCTTCATTATAGTCAAATCGTACATTGCTGCCTGTGATGTCGCCAAGTAGTCCTGTTTGGCTCGTATTTTTTGTGTGTAGCTTATTTTCGTCTTTTTCAGGTAAGTCGGTTAGATATCACAGATTAGCAATTAATTTTCCGGTGGAATCTTCTCTTTGAGAATCCTCCGTAGGAAAAAGGGATGACAGCTGCGCTTTTCACCACAATAACGGGCAAACTTTACACAGCCCATAAAGCACAAGGAAAGCCATTTTTGCCACTGCGCTAACGACATAGTATACGATGCTAGGTGTGAAGGTGTTGGAACTATTTGTACGTTCTTACGAGCGTTGTTAAAGTATTCGTGCGCTAACAACTATGGGTAAATATATCGGTCACCATCTTTTCTTCCTACGGAGAATTAGGGTGGGAATTTAATTCGGTGGGTGTCAATGGGATGGAGGTGGGGGCTCTTCAGTTAAATTCATTTTGCTTGAAAAAATTAAAGTATTTTTCAAGTTATTGACGCTAGGTAACGTGGATTGACGCCTTTTAGAGGATGTACCAGTGAACTCTTTCCTAAGGGTAAAGACACCAATCTGTTATCAAGGGCATCTGCGTTGTCCGTTATTCTTGAAGACACATTAAATGGCACTGAGCAAGCAAGTTAAGTGACCTACGGTTTCGTTGTACAAAGCAAATTTCAGCATTGAAAATTTGTCTTGGAAAACTTTGTTTTAAAATAGAACAAAATTTTTTAGGTCGTCCATTTAAGATGAAAGGAAATTGTAAATCGTGCCTTAGATGTATCGTTGGCTTTTCGCCGGCAGCAGAGTTGTACAATCAAACGTAAAACCGAAGGTAATCATCGCAGCCCATCATCGTCATTTCTTCTATTGTTATAATACCCGATCAGTATGTTAAATCGAGTTAGGGTGTCCTTCTGAAGACAGTTTGAGAACTCGAACCAAAGCGTTACTCGACCAGCTACATGTTACACTTGACCTGGGGCCCGTTTCTCGAAGCTCCCGGTAATTACCGGGCCCATTAAGCTGTTTTGTTTTCCGTTCCAGATGGAAGTTTCAAAAGTTTTGGCAATTGTACAGAAAGTTGTCAGCTAAATAAACAAAATAAACTTTATTAGAGGTCAGAACACACCCTACTTTTCTCGAGACTTTGATTTCGAAACATGATTTCGGGCCCGTTAAGTTACCGGTTCTTTCGAGAAACGGGCTCCTTGGGCCGGTTTGTCCAAGCTTTCGATAATTACCGGGCACGTTAAGCTGCTTTGTTTGCCATTCCCGACATTGGAGTTTCAAAAGTGTTGAAAATTATAAAGTAAAGTTATTAGCTTAAGAAACAAAATTGACTTCATTAGAGGTCAAAACACAGCCTACTTTTCTCGAGACTGATTTCAAAATATGATTTCGGAACCATGACTTGCGAGACTTTCGAGAAACAGGCCTCAGGCCTTAAAACCTGCATGGACAGGTTGTTCAAAGCGTGTATAACAAAGCCATCTACAAGATAAATTACCATGTAGTAGACAGCAAAGTTTATTTTGTGAACACATATCCGCTAGATAGCAATTTATCCGGTTGATAGCGTTGTCCAGCGTTTGAACAACTTGGCCCTGTTTGCTTCTTTTTCTCCTGCCCAGTTGCTACACGCTCATGTTTTATGCAAGACTGGAGCAATAGCTTTAACAAAAAGGGAGAAATGAGATGTGAAAGGTCTGACGGACTTTACTACGTGGTGGGCTTTGAACGGGATGGCACGGACAACTTAAACGGAATAAAGAAAGCCAAATGCTGCTCGCGAGATCAAGCATTCTGGAACACGCCTACTCAATGCCAAATGCCTGACTGGGCCGCAAAAATGGATGGGTGAGAAGCGAAATACTCTCTGTTTTCACACTTTAGATCCACCTCAATCTTTATCTTGCCCTTTAGTAGTAATGAAGGTGATTATACCCTGGCGGTTGGCGATTTTAGTCAGTTTTGAGCTAGTACCGTTTTGCAGGGACATTCATATTTATCTGGCGGTTCAAGTTTAAGAAATTATTTTGCAGTTGCAGGAAATCGTGAATTTAGCCCGCTGGTTTCGAGTTTTCCGTGTATGTTTTTGTGGCGGTCATTCAAACAGAAGCAAGGAGTTCAGAAGACTAAGCGGTAACTTTATCTCACGGCTTCAAGTTTCTCCTTTAACAGAAAGTTAACAGTTTAGGGTTAGAGCAAGTCTTGTGGTGTTTGTCCGGAAGAACTACGACTGTTGAGCTAAAGATCATTTATGATGAAATGCGATTTAAGGTTTTTATCAGAAAACAAAAGCGTTCTGCGATTTTGAAAGAACCAAAATTTGGCGGTTTGCGGAGGGTAATAGATCTCCGTTCCATGCAAAACATAATTACCCAGCAGGCTAAGATTTTCAGAAATTCCCGTCTTTTTAAAGTTGCCATTACATTAAGTGATTGGCACTGTAGTCATTCACTTTCTTTTATAATTCCTGCTTTTTTGTATTCGCCATTCCTATTGCAATGCTGTTGTTATTGTTGTTGTGTTTTTTTTTAATGATTAGAGCAATCTTTGCTAAAGTCTGGTTATCATATGCCGCCGACCTACCTGCGATTTTGTCGCCGCATAGCGTCGCAGATCTCCGCAGATGACGTTCACATAAACTATTTTCATCGCCGACAATCGCCGGTTTGCCTGCGATCAATGCCTGGGACAGATTGTGTCGGCGATAACTGTCCACATACGCCGCAGCGTTGTCGCAGGCTATGTTCCAGGTAGGGCGGCGGCATACAAGAACCAGGCTTAACATTATTGATTATTATTGAAAGATGATGACCATGCTAACGATGATAATGATGATGATGATGATGATGATGATAATGATGAGAAGAAGGATGATGATGATGATGATGATGATGATGATGATGATGATGATGACGATCGAGTGATGATGATGAAGATGATTAACAAATATTTTACAAGCTCACGTTGGAAATAAGATGCTAGATAGCCTCAGCGTCTCAGGATGGCTTCGCACATTCAACAAGCCAAGTGGAATAATTGTTTTTCTTTAAACGCCACCAAAATATAGAAAATTAAACTAAAATTAAATTAAAAAACGCCTATGTTTATATCATATTTGTTGAGTATTTTGTAATGGCTCGTAAATCATGAAGGTTATGCCAATGAAACCTCTCGAATTGCATTATTCAATGATCCAGTTTTTATAACGGTGCTTATTTCGCAAAATGCTCTTTAGGACTGGAACAAGCACATGCAGGCAAGGATTTTATCTCAGAGGCCTAGCCCGCGGAGACAGCAGCAGCGTGGGTAGTATTGATTGGGGCATATGCTGTAAATCATCGCATCATCCCTATAGGTGGAGAGATTGTTATGACGAGGATGTAAGCAACACTTTTAACAAAGCAGGCCTCAGCGAGTGCAGAGAAGAGGGAACTTTTATCACTGGCTTCCATAAACAAACCTCAGGCGGCCAATTGTCAAGCATTAAAAAGTTTAAATGTTGTAAAATGGAGAAGGGTGAGTTCAGAGGTTATTCCAGTCTAAGATTTCATCAAAGTAGTTAAGAGCATTCTCACATGATATCACGGCAGCCATATTGGCGTCTCTAAATAATGAAACAGTGGCCATTTTGGGCTCCCAAGCCAATCCTGTGGCAGTTGAACTTTTTTCTTATGTAAAATCTTTTTTTCTGTTTCATTAATTGTGCGTGGCTGCTGGCCACGCGAGTGAAACGAGGTTTTGACGAAATTAGCCGCTACACAACTTAATTACAGTCTCCACCAAACTATGTTAGTATTTTCTTACATCAAAAGTTGCCAAAACATTACGCAGCTTGTTCTGGAATGGGTTATAGTCTCTAGAAGAAAAAAAACTCCTCTAAAGAATGATAAATTTAGATCCCTATAATCACATGTTACGATAGCGGAAGTTATTCCTCTGATTAGTGTACCAACTTTAGATTGTCTGTTCCTGCAGACAGAAAAGCAAGCGTTAGGAAATCGCTTTAGACTGAAATGAGGAAAGGTTTTAAGTATTAAACATTTCCTCATCAAAGGTAGAAGCATCAATCCAAAGTTCGACTCCAATTACAATTTTTAGTTTAACTTGATTTAAGACGAGTTACAGTTTAAGTATAAATATCAGTTAATACATGTATTTTGCCATCAAGAAATTACTGCAGACAGTCCGAAACTATTGGATCTTCTGCAGTATCTATTATATTTAACGGAGGTTACTGGGTGAACCGTCAGTTTCGTATGTAGTCGCCATTACATGACTGATGTCTTGTTTTTTTCTAGAAATCCCCCAACTCACGACACTAGACCAACTGAAGCAGCGTGTTATGGATACCACCATGAATTACATTGGAACGCTGGCTAGCTATATGGGGTATGCATGGTCAAGCGGATGCTGGGCTAAAAGGGTTGGTGAAGATTTTCGGAAGAAAGGCGACACCTGGGAGTCGACATACAGGGAAGGTCGCTGCGAACTTAAAGGTGGACCTAAGAAGAACGTCCGCTTGAAGATCACCTACGAAAACTTTGCCTTCACAATGAAAGAAGTGAAATTTGGAGAGTCGATCAAGCCCCCTATTACCTTGGATCAGGAACAACAGTTGATGAATTCCCCCGACAAAAGCTACAGCAAGGTCGTCACAAACAGAAAGAGTAACCCAGGTTATTCATCTGAGGTTCACGTTGATATTCGAGTTGCAAACACCCTAAAGAACGTCCAGCGAAGCAGTTGGGATTCCTATTTCGGAATGGAGGCTGGCATGGAATACGAACCACCAACCGCGACAGGTGGGGTGGGGTTTTCCGCGAAAACAAGTTTTAGCTACGGATGGGGTGGGGATGAAGAAGAGACCACTGTCACTGACGATTGGCACATTCTAAAGATTGTTGAAACGAAAGAACTTCCACCCAAAACCTTTGCTAAATGGCATGCATTCAAAAAGCCCCAGACAGTGACCATTCCTTACACAGCTACCATCGTTCCCACATTCTCTGTTAAACTGGAAGGCTACATGAAATGGGGAGGTGGCTACCATGGAGCTACAACCAATTTCCATCAGGATCATCGTGGTTCTGGTGATCGTGATGAGGTAGAGCACAGCTTTGGAAGTGCCCACAAACCATTTTACGAAGACCTGAAAGACCAGGTGGAGCAGAACATGCACCCTTGGCAATGGCATGCTATGAAACAAAGACATCCCTATGCACAATTGTACATCGATCAGCTGACAAATAAGGATTTCTATGCATTCACTATGGAGGGCCAGTTTGAGGATACCACTGAAAACGAAATAAAGTCGTATTGGTATCCATCAAAACCCATTGAGGAAATGGAAGAAGTAGAAGAACTGGCAAATTTGACTGCACAAGCCGACCAGAGGGAAAAATTCTTAGGGTTTCCACGCATATTCCCTCCGGCACCCAAGGTCAAAATTATCGACAACAGCAAGGAGATGGAAATTCCTCCTGTTAAGAATTTTGATGACCAAGATGAAGCAGAGCCTGAGCCTACGATGTTTCCTCGCATCCATCCTCCGGCACCCAAGGTTAAACCCATCGACAACAGTAAAGAGATGAAGCCACTTCCTGTTGAAGAAAAGGACGAGTAAAACTTGGACTG
Organism: Platygyra sinensis; assembly: GCA_019787425.1. Classification (NCBI taxonomy): domain Eukaryota; kingdom Metazoa; phylum Cnidaria; class Anthozoa; order Scleractinia; family Merulinidae; genus Platygyra; species Platygyra sinensis. The sequence goes on from JAHPZR010026354.1 coordinate 36,491, forward strand.
GTTTTGTTAAGTTAAAAGCAAGCTTTCTGAGAGTAGGCTAGAATGTAGAATGTACTCACTCTCAATGTAAGCCCATTAAAAAAAGAATTATGCAGTCACTTATGTCAGCTTTATATATTTTAGTACGTGCCTTTTGCTCAGGGTTAACAAGGATTGGTTCAGAGGTGACAGCACTCAGCTCAGCTCTCATCAGCATAGCCTGGGCTCGATTCTGGGGCCTGTTTCGGGAAGGTCCCGAAACGTTTTCGGATTCGATAAGCCGTAGCAAAATCTCAAACCTTGTGTGACCACAGAGTTGTTTTATTCACATATTCTTAATACAAACGGAGCTTCTCTTCATTCAATAACTTTCAGGCGCGCGCACCTCTCTGTCTCTTTATACCGATTAACTAAAAACGGCTTTTTGGGTCCGAAAGGAGTTCAGGGCTGTCAAGAAACGGGCCCTTAGCCCGGTGCCATATGCGAGTTGAGTTTATTGTTGGATGTTGATTTTAACTCCAAGGGTTTTCTTGGAGTCTCTGGTTTTCCTCCCTCGTGTGAATCCAACATGTCCAAATTTTTCAATGCGAAAAGGATAAAGGACTCACATGGAAACCAGCTAAGGATGATCTAGCTTCCTCCTCAAATAGTGTATTTATTTATACATAATGTAGTCAAGTTAGCTACCCAGAATTTGTCAGTCGTCTCCTATATTTTGCCAAGCAAACTGTAATTTGAATGTTTCATTTTTTTGAAGATCCTTTAAAGGTAGCATAATTTTAGCCATTCAAATTCAAATTTTTAATTGTCAGAATCGTATTGATTATTTTATCGACTCCATTGAGAGAAAGGCCTACACTGGCATCGGTTATTCCACTATATAGACTATATTAAGCTGTCGATTCCGAAAATAGTAAACCTCACTGTTCCTTGGTAAACGCTTGATACCCTCCGGACCCCAACGGATGATCGAGCAGGGGCATCTTTCCCGAAGATCCTAAATCGTTTTACCACCCGCAAAGTTATAGCAAAATCTCTAACCTTGTGATTACAGAGCTGTCTATTAACATATTCTTCATATGTACAGAAGCTCCCATCATACAAATACTCTTCTTTGTTTCTAGATACAGTTGAACTAAAAATGGCTTTGCGGGCCCGAAATTTTCCCGGGGCTTTCGAGAAACGGGCTTCAGGTCCGGCGTTTAACTTTTGGAATGTTAGTTCTCTCCCTAAACGGTGTGGTAATCCAGAATACCATAAATATTGTGGCACGTTTTCCATTTTCCTAGTTTGTTATTCAAAGCTTGCCTTATAGCAGAACGTTTAACGACGGAAATTTCAGCTTCAAGCTTTTAAGTCTGTAAAAACGACAATTTAAAATCATGATAGAAATGAAACTCTCCCTTCACATTTGACTCGCGTTTACAAACATGCACAAAAATGGGAGAACTATCACTTTAAAATTGACACAAATCTATTCCATTGGAAAACTCCATTGCTATTTCTGTTTGTTGCACTTTTCTCAATCGAGCATACAAACTATCTCCCCTTGAAGAGTTATTCATGGTCTTTCTAACTGAAATAAAGCCTACAATTTGGGGGTCATTATTCAAACGCGGTAGGAACCAAAACAATTATTCATCTTAGTGGCGGCCTCAAAGTAGAGATTATAGGTAAGGTAAAGTGTGCATATGAACCAATTAAGTGGCCTGTCAAGCCGAAGATCATCCCGGTGTCTGTAGCATAAAGCGACTAGGAATATTTCTACTCCATCCTGGATGGGAAAGTAGTCCATCGCAAGGTCCCCCCCAGCATTAAATTCGCCACCACTCTATTTTCCTGGGTGAAGAGAGGCGCGGTAAGAGTAAAGTACCTGGCCCAAGAACACAACACAATGTCCCCGGCCAAGGCTCTGCAAACCCACGCCGCTTGATCTGGAGTCGAGTCCACTAGCCATGAGGCCAAACGCCACCCACTGGTTGTTACATTATCAAAAACGTAAAGTTCTCATCCATTGTGAGTTTGACTGCCGACTGATTTATTATTGGCAGTGACGGAGCGATGCAAGTGCGCATCATCATCGGTGAATGTTCTACTTTTGGTCTTCTCCAGAATTAAACCATCTAGCAAAATTTCTAAATCTCCTTTCTAAATTGTTAAAGAAAAAAACGGAAGAATGTCGCCTGTTAGAGTGAACGGCATCCAGCCCTTGCAAACCAATGACGGTTTCAGTGTGAGATTCCTCAGTCAATCAAATTGTGACAATTGCATTGCTTTACTGGTATATTAGGATTCCACTAATTGTTAATTATATTAACGGCATGACTTGCCAAATGCCGGAACTTTAATTTAATTCACAACTTTCCATAATAAAGTGAGCGTTCCTTTCAAGTTCACTACACAAGTCCTGTTAACAACCCTGGGTGGCGTTACTCCCAGTTACGGAACGGACAAAACCCAACCGACCTACATTCCATTAAGCGTTCTGTTTCTTTTTTTAATGTTATTAAAGCTGGTCAGTCAAAGAGAGGACCGATGCTTGGCTCGGTCACGGAATTAAACAGGACTTTTTAGTATACCCAGGCTGTTATAAAAACGCTGAGTGATAAAGTCTCTGTGGGTTAAAACCGGACCATTGCACCTTTTACAAAACAGTAGGCTTGGATTTCAGTGCCATGGGATGATGTGCCAGTTAGAAGAGGAAATGCGATGATTACTAAAAGAACAAGCTTTGAAAATAAACAGCTGCAAGAGATTATCAAGGATTATTTCTTGACAGATGATATATGCTTTTGATTCTATGCCATCTGATATTAAAATGGTTCAAAGAAATGAGCAATAATATTAGTTGTATTTTGTGTTGGGACAGTATCTCGACACAGGCAATCGACACTTGTTAACCGCTTTAATCTAGCTATCAAAGAATGAAACAGAAATATTTTTTTTCAACGGGTAATGCGATCACTTTTATCACTGTTAAACAACCCTGCAAGTTGCCATGCAGTACTCTTTCGGAGAACTCCAAACCAAAGAATTTTTAATTTGAATTATTTAAAATGTGGAAGCGTTTACGGAGAAAGCGTTTACAGTTGGCGACCATTTCTCCGCTCTTCATTGCCACATAATCAGTCTTGATTTCATACTAATGTGAATTCTAAGCTAGTGACGCACCCAAGACACTTCACCGGCGTGCGAAGATAAACTTCAAAGCGGTCTTCAAGCGGCAAAAAGCGGCAAAAAGTTGGAAAACTCGTGCTTTCACATGTCAAACTCGGGTCAAAGTACAACACACGGTAATTTGTAACATGGCTGGCTTACTGCAGTGGCACTCACGTAGAACAGTGAAACAGAAGAAGAGAAGAGAAGAAACACAATGCGATGCCGGGAAAATAGAAAGGTTTGGACGAAATCCGGTTTGTCTGCAAAGTCCTTAGTTTTCTTTTGTTTGGTTTTAGTATCTTTGTATGCTGCAGATGAAACGTTTCACACAGCCGGATAATTGTGAACCTCTTCGATAAATTTAAAAGCAGCCCCGCGTTCATCTTGACTAGCACCACCATTTTGTGAAATGTCACGCAAATATATAGATCACATGAAAAAGGCGCGTGTTTTAGTTAGTTGACAGTTACCTGCACATGTTTCAGTGTCAATCGTTAACACGTCGGATACGACTTAACCAACACGAAAAAGTTGGTGAAAATGTTGCAAGAATTGAGGCAAGTTCTCTCTGTCACCACCAGTTTGCTAACATGTTTGCCGACTATTTTTGTGCCGTTCACACACACCAACTTGAGTTTGCCAACTCGAGTCAGTGTTTGCCAACTTTAGTTTGCCGTGTAGAAGATCGCTTAAGTTTTAAGTGCGCTCGGCGAATTAGTTCACATCACAGGCCTTCGTGAAATGATCACGATGAAGCCATAGTATGATTGCGTTGTATCTAGCAATTTCTTGGAACATCTGAGATAAATCGTTCTTTCAAAGAAACTTTCACAAACCAAGGGTAAGATTTTTATTAGCTCTCTTGTCCCACCCACGCACGCTCTATCGCTTTCTAACTTCTAGCTGTCAAAATCAGTTTCAATCCCACAAAAATGACTCAAAGGCCAACACTATCGTCCCAAAGGCTGTAACATCGAACGAGGAATCTATCTTAAAGTAATCCAAAATAGCAGTTATTCAACAAGTCTTTCGTCAACAAAGAACCCTTGTGTGTTTCGGTTTAAATTAAACCCGTGGACCAACAAGTGTAGACTTAAATGGTATTGTATATTAATTAATACACACATAGGCCAGGAAAGGGAACTCTTTATTGTAAGTCTGTTGAGAAAGCTCTAGTATGTAACATTTAAAATGAAAGTATTCAACAGCACCTTCTGATAGAAAAGGAGAACAACAAAAGTGATAAGGAATTGAATGAAACTACATGTAGTACAAGGTACATGAGGCGTGGTGTGGTAGCAGGTATTGCTTTAACTGTCAGGCCCGCCCACAAGACTGAAAACAGAGAACAATAGTAAAGCGACGAAGATACGGTGCCCGTATAAACTTGGCAAGGAACCGATTATAAGCGATTGATAAGAACTTTCTTTCTTCACAAGCAGACAGAAGATCAACAGTGAGTGCATTGATAATGAGTATTCAGCGAACGACGTTTTATGAGTAACTTCCAAGTATCTCACTCCAAGCTCCATCATTCAAACATTAACTAGATTAAGCAAGATATTTGGCTTTTGTTTTCTGTTTTTGGTGTTGTCCTTATTGTACGTAGAATCCACTATAGTACCAAATGTGTCGAGGTGCCCATGTAATATTACTTGAGACGCAAGACAATCTTGTGGTTCAGTAATTACTTCTAGTACTTATCTGAATACGATAAGATTATCTTCCTTCGGTGAGTTGGTAATTTATTCTGAGCAGTCACGAAGTGTGAAGTGAGTGAACGAAGGGTTGCGATAAAGGTGATCATTAACCTGATGATATTAATTGTATTGATACACCTCGCCAAATTCTCAGAAGTAGCATCTGAGAGTTACTATAAAGAATTGATTTTCCGCTTGAAGTTTATAAAAGTGGTCTGGTAGAAGTCTCAGAAAATGTTAACTCTCTAAAACTAAGTGACATATATTTCAATCAAAATGATATGACAGATTAATGTACTGGCAGGTCACGACACGAAGGGCTTCAAAAAACCAAACCCTTTATCTCCAAATCAAAGCCGCAAAATGAAATATTAGTTACATGACTGTCCTTTCGATCATGTCAACACCTGCTGTTTTCGATACCCCAGTGGTATTGCGAAGCTCCCGTCCCGTCCCGTCCCGTCAGTCTTGGCTAACACCAATAGTTGGCCAGCATTCACCCGGTTAGAGTTACGATTCGTGCGAATGAGGCTCAGACTAAAGGATTTGGACAACGACATTGTGTCCGTTTCTCATTGTGTTAGGTATTCTTTCCGACCATGAGCTTGATCAGCCTTGTCGCCTTTGCTCTACTTTTCCTGCCCTACACTGCATCCGAACAAAGCACGTGTTTCTTGTCCTCTTATTTTGGAGACAGTATTGGAAAAGCAGGATACGCTGAGTGCCCTACAGGAGAACAGTTCTTGTACCTTAAAGGCTTGGGATTGACCGGTACCAACGACAACCTGAAAGACATTTCAAGGGGAAAATGCTGCCAGCCACCGAGTATGCATCAAGACTGGCCTTACACTTGTCACTCAGCAGACTGGCAGCTTAGCTTCAGCAGGTAACGTTACAGATCTTCTCAGACACGTGATGTAAGATGGGTTGCAGCTTTAAGCCATTATCCACTCGGATCTCGGATCCACTCGGATCTCGGTGCTTGATGATGACATATAAGCATTTTTGCCACGGCAACAGCAATAACATCCTTAATTTGTAGACGACGCTAGTAAAATTGAAGTCGTGCTGGTGGGGGAGTTTGTTCTATATAAGACAACTATAATAGAAAACCTCTTCTACCGTAATTGACGTAATCATATTATCATCTTTCCTTGTTGTGCAATCGGACGCATTGGGCCTTGAAAATAAAATGATGATCATCCATCCTCTCAGAGTGATAAGCCACTAACTTAACTCCTTTACCTTCCTTTCTTACGTTTGACAAAGAACACAAATAAACTGAACTAAGCTTAGGACCGTTCTGAGACTAACAAAACCACAAGCAATCGTTTTATCTTCCAGTGAAAATATCTTATCAGTCACAGTTCATTGTTTCATTGTAGTGAAGGCTGGGCCACATGCTCACCTGGATTCTTTCTTCGCGGGTTTCACCGGGGGAATGGTGACGAGCTGAAGAGTATCAAATGGGCAACCTGCTGCAAGCCTTCTCTCCATCCGTACTCGTACCCAGAATGCTATGACCAGGATGCTGGCCAGGAGAACCTGCGGCAGTGCAGTAGGGATGGCTTCCTATTGGTTGGATTATATCGAGGAGCTGAAGAGCAGTTGTCGAGTATTAGAAAGCTGAGGTGTTGCAAGATGCTTGAAAGTAAATGGATACATCTTCACCAAATTTTATGTGCAGTAGCTGGTCACGTAAGGGAGTTTAGAATAAGTAGATTACTTGAAATAAGAAAAAAATCTATCAGCATAGTGCAACGACTATACCGTATCACCCAATAGCCTGCCGAGTAAACATAAGTGCAGTGGAAGTAGGTTACTTCAATGAATAAGGAGAAAAAATCGTCCGAAATGTAGAGCAAAGCTGAACGTTCTCGCACTGCATTAGGGCTCCAACCCTAAATGCTCGACATTCAGTCCAATTCGGTAGTAATAACAGTTTTGAAAAGATCTGATATTCTTTCCAAACTGCTCGGATTTATTAGCGGCAAGTTTCCATCCTATCCATTCCTTCGCAGTCAGGCAATTAAACAGTGCTTCTTTACTGATTTCGTAATTTTTTGTCGTTAGGTGCAAGGGCGCTGACATCACTTGACCAGGCCAAATCACGTGTAATGGACGTGACCTTAACTAACCTAGGAACACTAGCGCATGCTATGGGCTACGGCTGGACAGGAGGTTGCAGAGCCAAATGGCCTGGGATGGACTTTAGAAGAGAAGGCGACACGTGGACGGCCAACTATCAACAACCGTGCGAGGGATACAAGGCAGCAGATCGCTTGAAGATCACCTACGAAAATTTTTCGTTTAAAGTCAAGAACATCGACTACGGCAAACCTGTTGTAGACACTATGAAGCCTATTGTTCAAGATGTTGGAGAGATACAGAACGAGGACCCTTTACCTGTTGAAACGACAATCACCCGCGAGATAAAAACCGTACGAACTGTGGTCCATTCCTCAACGAGCAGATGGAAATCGGGAATCGGTGCATCTATCTCACTTAAGTACAAGTCCCCAGGCTCAGTTGCTGGGCAGTTGTTGGAACCTTTAGTGCTTCAGTGACCTTGTCAGGTGAAAGAGAGAGCGGTCAAGTACACAAAGACGAGAACGGAGAAATATCGTGGGATATCATGAGAGTACCCGAGACGCAAACGGTCGATGGTCTTTCGGTGACAAGGTATCAACTAAACGTGGCGAGGAAGAACGTGACCGTGCCTTATAAAGCTACAATACAGGTTCAGTTTAGTGCTAAACTAGAAGGATTCCTCCGCTGGGGTGGAGGCAAAGGAGGCTCTAGTCCAAATTTTCATGAAACTCACCAAGGATCGGAAGACCGGCCCGACTTCCCATACAGCATAGGAAGCCCTGACGAGCCACTCTTCAAGTTCTTAAAGAGAGTGAGTCAGAGAGATGATAAACCGTGGTTGTGGAACGACATGAAGCAGAAGTACGAGTGGCTGCCTGAAGTGATTGATGCTCTGACTAACGAGAGCCTGTATGAGTTCGAATTGGAAGGAAAGTTCCACGACGTGTCTGGATTGAGTTGGGATGTCAAATGGTCCGATGTCCCAAGCAGTTAAGACTCTCCTTCAAGCAAAGCATGACGACAAACACAGCATCAGCATGCATATCAGTGATTATTAACGTGGAAAGAATTAAAAAGTGATAACTAAAGCGAGTGGTTTTTTTCCTTTGTTCTCAATCTGCATCCACACCCTGCGTCTCCTTTGAACTACGGTCAAAGAGCATTAATTATTACAAGTGTCAATTCTATTACGCGTGTCCAACAATAAAGGTCTTAAAAGTATCGATCGTTATTCGCCTTAGCACCTGTTGAAACATCTAGCTATTTACTTGAAGTTGATAAAGGATAGTAAAACACCGTAGTGAGTTTGTGAAATGGTTCACTTACCTGTACAAGATTCACATTGATGGATGGCTAAGTATTTAAATTGTTCGCCGACGCAACTTAAGGTGTCTGAAAACAGTTTCCAGTACTTTCCAAGACTCGAAGTTTGATGGGTCATTACAACCAGTCTATACCAGTTGAAGCAAAAGTCATGGTATCAACAAACTACCCAATCACCGGGGAACAAGTTGTTCTTATTTTTGTGGCACAATAGGTTACCATAGCAACGATATGACCTGCTAAAAACACCCTTAATTTTAGCTTTAAGGGCTTACAACTAAACAACAAGCTCGGTGATCGCCATTTTTTATTATCGAATTGTAATCAGCATGATAAGATGCAACTTTTTGCAAAGTTAAAAAAAATTCTACGAAGGGGTTTTAGAGCCACCTTTTCAGGTAACTCTGAACCCCCTTCGTAGAATTTTTTTTTAACTTTGCAAAAAGTTGCATCTTATCATGCTGATTACAATTCGATAATAAAAAATGGGGGTCACCGAGCTCGTTTTTGAGTTATAAGCGCTTAAAGATAAAATTAAGGGTGTTTTTAGCAGGTTATAGTGTTGCTATGGTAACCTATAGTGTCACAAAAATAAAACAAACGTGTTCACCAATGATTGGGCTGTTTTTGGAAACCATGATTGTAACATCAACTGATAAAGAGTGGTAATAATGGCCCATCAAAATCTACGTCTTGGAAAGTGCTGGAAACTGTTTTGAGCCACCTTAAAATACTGTGAAAACATCAAAAATTACTACACCAAATCAAAATCGTGGACTTATTGAAAAAATTCCCTAAAGTGAGGGAATTAATAGAGTCGGCGATAGCACATGAGAGTTTTAAGCCAAAAGAAGATTCTCGGACACTCGCTCGGCCTGGAATTGGGTAAAGAACTTAAGCAATAATGACGCTGGCCCCCTGGAAAACGTCTAGAAAAAAAAGAAAGGCTATATTTATCTTCGAATAGCCCTTTTCACGGTTAATTTTCACATTTGTATTACAATGTAATCCAACGTGGATGCGAGGCAATTTCGAGCTAAAACTACAAAATAGCTTGAAATTGCCTCGCATACATGCTAGATTTTACTGTAATGCAAATAAGAACGCCAGCGCTCGATTCCTAATTAAAATACGAAAAATTAGCCGCCTTCGTTCACGTTCTCCAAAATACGCAGCGCTTAGTCATTTCACGGTGTTTTGCAGAGGACGGCAAAGAAATGTACAAAACTTTATGACGCACGTGCACAGCCATTTTCCTGCTTCTTTCGTTGCGTGGCGTTCCCGTAGTCGTTGCCGTCAGGCAGTTTAGCATTTTTTTTGCCTGTGGGCGAAATGCTGGTCAAGCCCTGGTAACGAGTGGTAGTGACCATCTCGAAAGCATTTGCTACTATGGTCACTACGCACCTCTCCTTTTTTTCTCCAATATATAAAACTATGTTCTCTTTATTTTCTCCTTTCTATTTTTATTTTAGCTGTAGTTAATGATATAAATAGTGCAAAATAAAGAATCTTGAATCTTGAACGTTTGCACGTCATCACGTGATATTAGTTAGCGGATGATAATACCTGGGACCGGTTGCTCGAAAGCGCGATTAGCGCTAATCGGAAATTAAATTGCTTAACCGACGATTAAAATTTAATCTGCAATTACAGTCAACTCTCTCTAAGACGGACACCATCGGGACCGACCTCAGCTGTCCGTCTTAGAGAGGTGTCCGGCTTATAGAGTCGACGTAACAAGACCCCAGGAATTTTAAGATAAAGCTGAACCTGTGCACAGTGAATACGAGTCTGTTTAAAGTTTGTTTTAAGTTAATTTACTTGAACGAAACCTATAAACTGGAACAAAAACTTTATAAAATTGAATCTCTTGTCGTTTTACAATCAAACGGATTAACTAGAGTCCAAACAGTGAACAGTACATTCTGCAAACGGGAAAATAACCATCTTAATACGACTCAGGACTGTCTTTCGCTGCACCAAGTCTAAAGAAAAACAATTGGTGAAAGCAAGTTAAGTTAAAAGCTTCTAACAGTAATGGCTTTGTGTTTTTGATCGTTATTAAAATTGTTATCGTTGTGGTGCTTAGAGTTGTGATAAGTTAAAGCATTTTTTGTTGCTAACGATACACTTATAGACAATGCCAAGAGTGCTACCGCTTCCATTGATTTGCACCTCAAGTCTGATCTCCGCTGAATTTTCAGTCAAACGCTTTTCAAAACGTGATGCTGCATGTACCATAGTCTTGCGTCGTACATTTAGCTTGCTTAGATCTAACGCTATTCTTCACATTTATTACAACCAAGTCCATTGTTATATTTAGATGAACATGGAGAGGACGAGAAAAACTTGGTGTATGTTGCCGTCAGTCGTGCCAAGAGGTGCCTCCAGCTTAACAGTACAATTCTCGGCATTCTCGGTTCCAGAAAGGTAATCCTGTTCACTGTTTTTTCCAGACAATTTTTCATTATAATAGTCTGGTTAACTTTTATTGACAAGCGATTTGTTGCATATTAAATGGTTAAGCAGCTCGACTCTGGCCCCGAGCCTGTAACATATCTTAAACTATCAGCACTCTACTTTGGCTCAGGCAGCATTTCGAGTGTTATGAGTTGACACACAGCAAACAGCATCTCCACTAAAGCTGGTCTCGCGCTGTTTTTCTTGTCATTAACAGGAACACTTCGTGAAGGCAATTTCACCGAAGGAAGTGACTCAGGTACGTGGTCATTCTAAACTTAACATTTTTTATTCATTAACATCTACTTTCTCTCAAACTATAACGGCAAATTGTTGCTTAAAGCTCAAGAGATTATACAAACTGGTCACCACGATCTGTTGTTACGTTGAAGGGAAGGCCGTATAAGACAGGTTTCTAACAACTGTGCAACGCAAATTGTTTTGTGTAAAACAACTCTACGACATTCTTGTGAAACTGTAGGTTTGAATTATACAAAATGACTGGTATCGTGCTGTTGCCGTAAGAGTAGTATAGAGCGCACCGAATTAACCCCTTTTTTGCGCAAGAATCTCATTGGCATAAAGTTCTATCAGCTATTTTTGGGCCTCGTCCACACTACGCCGTAGGAATTTGAAAACGCAGCTTTATTTCTATGGTTTGGCCTACCGTCCACACTAATCCGTCACGGAACTCTTCGAAATAGCTCTTCAAAGCAGAGAATTTGTAAGCGCTGGTCCTTTGTTTCCGTGTGAACAGAAAATTGAAAACGGAGCTCTTTGAAAACGATGGCCTTACTATAATCATGTGGCCGAGTTTTTTTTCCAAGCACAAATCCAAAATCACCGGTGATTGTTGTTGCGTTTTTCAATTTCTTCGGCGTAGCGTGGACTGAAAGCACTTGATGCGTTTTCAGAGTGAATCCACCTTTTTTAAATTTCTTCACCGTTTATTTTTGTTTTCTGTTTAATAGCCGGCTATCTGCCGAAGCTGTAAAGGAGAAATCGACTTTAAGCCGCGTCCCCATGTGGTCATCCAGAAAGAAGACATGACATTGGTGAGTGAGCAACGTATTGGAAGGTCATGTGATTTACCGAGTACTTGTCAGAGTGGGTGCGCGCGCAACTGTTTGTTCAACTCAGGCGTGTTGTGTTACATATGAGAATTTTCGTGCCAAATTTCTAATACTACCCCCCCCCCCCCCCTCCCCCCCGCCTTCATTCTACCGTAATCATTGCTACCTCGTAGCCTGAAAATTTTCCGGGAGTTTTATTTTGCGGACTGGCGATCTTTTGAGGCTTCGAGTTATTTCCGGTTACAGCAGAACATTTCCAGTCAAGCTGTAAGAGCCAATTTTTAATTTATCAAAATGTTCTCTTTTACCCCAATGTATGATATATAGTGACACAAGTGGATTTAAAGCCATTTTTTAATTATATTAACGGGAGTAAACTTTTGCAGTTTTTAATTTTGCTGGTGTTTGTTTTTCTGCTTTAACTTATTTTTGCGGATCAAGTACCATCCGCAAAATATAAGTGCTACACGGTAATCAGTAATCTATACGCAAGTTGCATGGAGGAGCGGGGTATGCCTTATCTGCATGCTCTATTTTGAAGAAAATGTGAGATTAATTCTGGACGAAGTTCATTATACTGCAAGATAAGTGTGATCAAAAGGTCAAATGGGTTCGAATTTGAAACAATAAAACAACCGAGTTCCAATAAGCAAATTAATTAACTAATTAAAATAAATAAAAAGTTAAACTGTATTAAGAAGGAATCCCTCAACCAGAAGTTCGAGTAACCATTATAGCTAATGGAGGTGACTGGTTATGAAGCCCGGCAAACATCAAAGAAGCAAACAAAGATGCCAAGATTTATGTTGGAAGGTCCACGACCCTGCACAATCTTTTGCTTTGCACTCATACACTATGCATGAATTACGTAACCAACACATTCTATTGGTTAGTTCCTCGGTACGGAGTAAACAACTATTGTGTTTTGTGCAGGGTCAAGGGCAAAAAACAGACCAATAACATACAACAAAGGCCTTCGTTGAGATTCATAACCATTACCCTCTATTAACTATGGAGTAACAAGTGAACAAAACTTTGTTCCAAGATTATTTACATTGTATTGGAAACTCAGCGAGACTGTTTTAGACATGTTCTCAAAAGAAATGATCATTTCTAACATCACCAAGTGTCGAAAACAAAGTTTGAAGTTCATATATGAAACACTTGAAAGTACTGATGAAATGAAACTGATGATGAAATTCTACGCCGTGTGTTTGTGCAGTTTGGCTGAACTTTGAACTTTATTTTCTCGAGTCCCCATGGGAATTTTTTTTTGGTGTTATATCACGCATATCTTTGACTTTTCGAAAATGCAAAGGACTGTAATATACGGTAAGTTATTCTGATAAAAGGTTTTTCTACATAAACCCTATTCATAAATGGGTGCCAATTTGAAATTCTTTTGTGTGCATTTGAAGTAGCCTCACTAGACTCGTTTGAGAGTAAAACTTGTTTTGAATTGTTAACTCAAAAAAGAGGTTAGTGAGGCTAATTGTAATACTTACAAAATAATTTATAATTGGCAGCCATTAATGAATGCTAGGTCCGCCTATTAAAAACTGAATTTCCTATCAGATCTCGTGCTAATCATCTTACTTCATTCCTTTATTCTGTAGGGTGGAAACGTCAAAGTTACTGGCGGCATTCTTTGTCCCTCGTGTGCACTCATGAAAATACCTCATTTAGGATGCCTTGCTTATGTAAACGTTGAAAGTTTAAATTCAGATTCGTCGTAAAAGTCCCGAGAATCCCGAAGAGTCCCGAAGAGTCCCGTTGGGGATAATGCCTGCAAGAGGTGACTAGGATCAAGTTGCGGTTTCGCGTAATGCTACGAAACGGAATCACTACAATGTTACTTTACGTTATTGAAGTCTCTATTGTTACGTTTGATAATGGGCGGTGCAAAGACCCTCTCTATAGCATTTAATTTACAGTGTAACCGTACACTGCTGATTCTGAATTTCTCATTTTTTGGTGCATAAAATTTTCATTTCGACCATGAGTGACGTAAAGGTTGAAACGTCGAATGAATTCGGATTTAAAACATCTGGAGGAGTTTTGCGAGATATTAGTAGCCAAAAAAAATCGAACCGTTGGTTTTGTTTTTGTTTTTTTCTTTAGTTTCTTTTTTTTTTGTTTTGTTACAAGAAGGATAGCACACGTGTTTCCTTCTCTACGTTACCCCAAGGACGTTTGAGAGTTTAGAATTCACTTTTTCTTTCTATGCCATTGTCCTTGGCAAGTGATACTCTTATTCCTTCTTATCTGGTTTTCTCGTCTCGTTACCTACAATAGCCTTCTGCATATATATATACCAATACTGTTATTGTTAGAAAATTAAGAAACGAAAAGTTTATGACTATTGTAAATACTTAGTGAAATCTATGAAAACGATGTATTGTTAAGTGTAACATTTAATCAGAACAAAGCACATTTTTCTCGACTTAGAAAACTCGTTTCATTTCGTTTAAAAATAGAAGAACAGTTCCCAATTCCTCTAAATTTGTCGATGAAATCTCCAACATTGGCATACAAGACGACGAAGTTATGCTGTCCTTTGACGTGGTATCGCTTTTTACAGCTATCCCTGTCAAAAAAGCCTGTGATTATATCCAGAATAAATTGGACTGTGATGAATCACTACATTTACGCACTAATCTTGATACTACAGATATAATTTCTTTGCTGAACTTTGTCCTATCCAACAACTATTTCGTCTACAATGACAGTGTTTATAAGCAGATCCATGGTTGCGCCATGGGCAGTCCCGTTAGTCCTGTGGTTGCCAATTTATGTATGGAGGCAATCGAAGAGATGGCCATCAACACAACTCCTGTTCCACCTAAAGTATGGAAACGTTACGTTGACGACAGTTTCTGTATCATTAAAAGAAACGCAGTTGGCTCTTTCCATAATTCACTTAACGCTATTGATCAACACATCTCCTTTACCATTGAAGAAGAAAATAATAATCAGATCGCCTTCCTGGACACCTTGGTCACTCGCAAGGACAATAGTTTAATTGTTGAGGTTTATCGAAAACCAACTCATACCGATAGATATTTGGATTTCTACTCCCATCACGACAAACGACACAAGATCAGTGCTGCTGAGACTTTATTATATCGCGCAAATAATCTCCCAAACACGAAACAAGGTAAAGAGACTGAACTTACTCATGTCACCGACGCTCTACGGCTTAACAATTACCCCCAAAACGTCATCTCTAACATTTTAAAGAAGAAATCTTCCATTCAGCGTACAAACGCCATCCCAACACCTGAGGAACTTGTTTGCATGTTTTTCAAATGGGCCACACCCTCCGAATTCTCTAATTATGCAGTCCTCCCTTATATTAATGGAATTTCTCAGCCTCTAACAAGACTTCTTAAAAAACATGATGTTCGAGTTGTCAGTAAGCCATTCAAGACATTACAACAGGAGTTTCCCTCTCTTAAGTCCCGACCTCCAATTGATCTTCAACCAAACGTGGTTTACAAAATACCTTGTGCTGACTGCCCATGGAACTATGTAGGCGAGACTGGCAGATGCTTTGAAACTAGGAAAAAAGAGCACATGAGGAATGTGAAGTCTTTCGCAAGAGGTTCCAACATCGCTAAACACGCTTGGTCTTCAAATCACTCTATTGACTTTAAAAATTCCCAAGTGATTGACAAAGGTTCTTCTCGTATCCGCAAGACACTAGAATCATGGCACACCCCTTCGACAAGTCATGCAGACAACAATTCAAGGCCGCTCCCTAATCAATACTCTATTCTTTTGAAAAAGAACAATTAGTTTATTGACACTTAAACACATATTTTCTCCCATTTTAATATATTCTTTTTATAGTCTCACCTATTTTTGTATTTATTGTAGTTGTCATTTCTTCCATTTTTTATCCATCGAAGGCTGTAGCCTGACAGCCGAAAGCTTGAAGTTTTTAATTGTATTTAGCCAGTGAACGTTTTTAAATTTTTTAACATCGTTTCATTTCATTTTTTCAGCAAGTTTGGCCCGGTTGTCGATTAAATTTCCTTATTGGGGGTTAGCTATTCGGGGATTGGAAAACGGTTTTTCAGAAGGAGATTAATACGCCGATTAACCAATCAGCGATTAGGCGAAACTTGTGTTTTCAAATGGCTTCCCCGGAGAAAAAAACTGCCCGAACAACTGTGGCGTTGTTAACTCCAACTGTATCGCTGATATCTTGAAGAAAGTTGCT
>JAHPZR010026354.1:57500-60542 GCA_019787425.1 Platygyra sinensis
CGTATCGAGCGCTGGCGTTAGATGTCAAGCTTGAGCAAGCAAGATCAATAGGCGCTTAAACAGATCTAGGCAATTGCGAAATAGCCCTTTTCAAGGTTGACTTTTCTGATTTACATTACAATAAAATCTAGCATGTATGCAAGGCAATTCCGGGCTATTTTGTAGTTTTAGGCCCAAATTGCCTCTCATCCACGTTAGATTACATTGTAATGCAAATGAGAAAAATTAAGCGTGAAAAGGGTGTAGTCCTGTACCTCTTCCAGACCTGTATTTTGATTCGTTCTCTTATCGTGTAGCTCCTATTGTTTCAAGCGATGAGGACATTGTTTAATTCTTTTTTTTGTTGTTGCTGAGCCAATCACAAACTCTGTTTGGAAAGCTTCAGGTTTCTCTGAAAAGGGTTATTCGAAGGTAAAATATAGTCTTTTTTTCTTGGCGTTTCCTCGGGGTCACCGTCGTTATTTCTTAAGTTCTGTGATCAATTCTAGGCCGAGCGAGAGTGTCCGAGAATCCTCTATTGGCTTTAAACTCTTTTGTGCTATCGCCGACCCTATTATACTCTCATGGGCTTTCCCTGGCTTTAAGGAATTTTTTTTCAATAAGTCCACGCTTTTGATTTGGTGTATTAATTTTTGATGTTTTGAGAGTATTTTAAGGTGCGTCGCCGAGCAATCTAAATACTTAGACAGCCATCAATGTGAAGCTAGTAGGGGTGAATGAACCATTTCACAAACTCGCTACGGTGTTTTACTAACCATAATCAACTTCAAGTAAATGGTTAGGTGTTTCAACAGGTGCTAGGCGAATAACGATCTTTATAACCCACCCATTAATTTTTGATTGATTTTATTGGCTACTTTACGTCACGTGATCTAAATTGCCGGACAGGTATCACGCAATAACCCCCGCCCGCGTCGATATTTGTCCTCTGATTGTTTCCGTCGAGGAAAAACAGTCAGCCCAAGAATTTCAACTTTTCTTTTCTCTTATTTAATAAGGAAGGAAACCAAACTGGTGTTACTGAGTCTAGCGATGATTACATTAAAAAGCTGATGGCAAGTGCTGTTCCGGAAAGTACAATAAAGTCGCCAAAATACGCTGTCAATGTCTTTGAAGGTGGAGAAAGTCACGAGTAGACTTTTAATATTTAGTCCTACGTAAATTTAAACCGATTCATTTTACAAAATAAAGATTTAATACAATGTGATAACTAACTATAAAATAAACCAACCGTTCGCGTCAGTAGTATAGTAGTTGGGGGTTCGAGCACACTTTATCAGCATATTTTACCAGCACTGTTTTCTTAATCTGATTCAAATTTTAGAATTATAAAATCTGAACCTTGGCTTTTCTCAAATTATAAATATATAAAGATTTATTTTCTTTTATTATGATATAGAATCATATGTCTGAAATTAGACTGAAACAGGTTTTTCTTTATAACGTTATTTATAAAGATTTTGAAGATTTATGTAATCAAATGAATGGCTTTATTAACAAATGTAAAATGTTACTTGAAATGAATGAGCGAATTCATGGAGTTAATGATGTTGAATTGACTGAGAAAATTACTATTTTGATTAAATCAATTGAAGATTCTTTTGATGATAGAAGAGATAAGCATTTTATGTTGATTGAAAATTTAAAGAAATTGAATGAATTGAACAATGAATGTTATAAAAATTGTGAAGATAGTTCTAAAAATGATGAAGATAGTTCTGAAAATGGGGATGTGAAATTCCGACACATATTATATTACTGTAAAAACTGTGGTGAAATGCATTCTGAAATGTTTCTATAATCACAGAAAATTTCTGATGGTTTGTTTATTTGTGAAGACTGCAGTAAAGAAAATTAATATTTTATAACATGAAAACTAAAAATTTCAATATGAATAAGACATCTGCTCAATGTTGAACCATTGTTTTTTGATCAGATCATGGTCGTACGATTTTAACCAATCACCATCTAACAACACTCAGATCATAAATTTTTTAAGAAATAAAAATTTTTTAAAAAATTTTTTTTCAAAAAAGTATTCTTTCATATAATAGTATAGAATGTGTGAAAGTGTTATTCATGATGAATTCAAGCGTGAGAAAGAATATTTATGCCCCATTTGTGATCAACAATTAGTAGAAGTTGTTAAAGCGGTTGAGTCATGTTGTAGTGAACAGGATATGGAAAATGTAAATGGTATGAATATCTGTATAAATTGTGGTTTAGTTCATGGTTGTGATTATGTCACAGAGTGCTTCAATTTCTATGAAAATATGCATCTGATAAAACATAAATCGAGATATCATCGAAATTACCATATTGATAATGTGTTATTTAGTATATCCAGTGAGAATGATATTCAATTGACTCATAAACAAAGTAATCAGATGCATAAAGTATTCATTGAGATTGATAGTGTTCTTCATAAAGTTAATCATGGGAAAAAACGGATAATAAGCATCAAATTCATCCTCAAGCAATTATTCAAGATGCTCGGGCTTCCTTACAAAAATATCTTTGTAACAAAGTCTAAGAGGACGCTAAAATATTATGAACGATATTGGGAAAAGGTTCAATCATTGATAGGTGATAGAATTCAGTTGATAATTAACAACTGAATTTTTCATCATATTTCACCAAATATTTATCAACAATAGGACTGTTGTCTGTCACATAATCATCAATGTTCTTCATTGTGTTGTAAATATGAGATGAATTGAAATTTCCGCTTCTCATCATATCTTTTATTTCATTTAGCAAATGTTGATAGCTTTGGTAAGCATTTGTACAATTTTGGATCTTAAGATCAAGGTTTTTGTGCGACATCCAACCTTGAATCAATAGTGCTGCGGTGCTGATGGCAACCAAACTAATACCACCGGTTGCTATACTGGAAGCTAAACCACCGGATGCAAATATGATGGATAATGAGTTCCCAAGTAATTTATGTTTTTTGAATCTTTTTAATGCTTGTTTGTAGGCAAAACACTTTTTATGATATGTGCGGTAGTAAGACTTTAATTCTTCAATCTGTTCTTCTGT
>JAHPZR010026357.1:0-38547 GCA_019787425.1 Platygyra sinensis
TAAACCATGGCTTGCGTGAGGCTCGAAAGGGTTTTTAGCTGCACAACAAGTTTGCTCGGTGACCTATCTCGATTTTTTGCATGCACGCACCATTCACGATGGCACTTCAGATATAAAAGTTTCGGGGAAAATTATCTAGTGGAATTTTCTGTAAGCCATAAAACGCTTTTTCTTTAAATATATTTAATTCTACTAGATAATTTTTTCCATACTGTCTGAAGAATTTAGGGAACTTTCCAGCAAAGAAATAGAAATGGTAGGTCACCAAATTAGTTTCTCAGATAATTTACAAAAACTGAAATTTAGAGGACGCTTTTGTGGACCTTGTGCGCTGCCATGGTAACTGATATGACGTCACAAGTACCCTTAAAGTATAGCCCAACAATAGAGTTGCAAGGAGACATATAGTTTTGCCCACACCATTAAACATCCTTCTTTGTAATCTTCCATCGTTTCACAAACAATATAGCAACGAAAAACCCTTTCGAGCCTCCTTAATTCTTGAAATTATAAAACTTAAACTAGAAGTTGCAGCAATGCGAATGAAATCAAATTAATGCTAACATTAAATGAAACAATTTAAGTTGCTTAAGGCAACCGATGCAAGATCAGTAATTTTACTAAATACGATATTTGAAGGTTAAAAACGTATCGTAAACAGTGACGGAATAAATGATTACTTTATTTTCAACCGGAACTTAAAACGTTACCTTCATTCGCACAGACATCAAAACTTTATTTTATGCTGTCCATGAACTAAATTCCCTATTAGAATTATAACAAAGTGTACAATTAAGCCATTATTCAAAGTATTGGCCTAAGAAAAATAGTTGCGCATAAACGAATACTGGAACAGTTCGTGCTTTCAAATGGATTACCCTAATGAATTACACGATTCCGACACATAACGTTTTAATTTGAGTGGCGAAACATTTTGTTGTATCTGAAAAGTTACTGTACTACAAAAAACCTTTTCACAGAGGCTGTAATGCATGGGGGTTCACATAATTTAATTCAATTTTTATAAAGCAAAAAATTGTATGTCAAAGATTCAGCAGAAACAGAGAAAAGTTTTAAAATCACGGCTGTTTGTGCGAGTTCGCGCTAAACGCGGAAAGTACCTAAGCTTAATAACTCTGAAGACGTCAAGTAATTAAGTTTATGTCAAAACCGACCAAGAACCAGTCGAAAAAAACAAAGAAAGATTAGTAAATAATTGTTTTAATAGATTTGGCAGCTTTACAAAGTGTTACGCTTCTGGTTTGTGGCACCTATTTACAATCGTAGTCTGAGGAAAAACCTTTTTACAGCAATGTTTAAATTATAAGCTTAAGCTTACGGGTAAATTTCATTTGAATCTATTTTTTAAATTGAGGGAAAATTAAAATGTAATTTGCTATAAGAATGGGTCCAACACAGAAATCCTGAAAACCTTATTCACAAACAAACTGACGATAAACTTGAAAACCAAATTTGAGAGTAGGCTTAACTTCTTGCCGAGCCATACAAAAGTTGGGCACATAAACAAAGACAACGCTTATCTGGCTTATCGGTTGACCGTAAGTTTTTTGAAGAAAACGACTAAATAAAAGGTCAACGGTGAATACCTTCTCCAATCGTCGAAAAGGCTACATCGGGCCACTGCGTAAATCGCACATCCTTCGTCTTTAGTCATGCTCAAAGCACGGCTGGAAAATTTATGTGTTGTCGAATGCAGTCGCGGCGCTAATACAAGGGACTTTAAGCAACGACAACGGGGACGGCGACGGGAACGCCACAGCATCAGGGAAAACCCAAAAGGTCCATTGAGCATGACTGGCGGGGAACAGGTTGACGTTCTGCGTTCTGGCCCGACGTGAGTTTAGCTCATTTCGCGTTGTCTGAAAACGTGAGCTTTCGCTTTTGTTTCCGCTGCGGTGTTAACGCTAAATAACCCGTGATACTAATTTCTAGGAACTTTAATTGTTTGTTTTCTCTTTTTATGTGAGATATTTCATTTTAAAGCTTAAGAAAGGTCGAAAAAGCTGAAGCGAACTCAAGCCAGTCGGCGAACATGTGAGTACCGTGAAATATATTTTTGAAAGCAGTTATGCAAGCTTAAATAAAGACAACTTACATGCATTTCAACCGAAATTTTTCCTTTCAAGAAGTACTAAAATGTCAAACGGTTTATTATGGTGAGATTCTAGCACATTTAAAAGGGTGTACACCATAAAATTTGTGTAGCTGTTTTCATTTCAGCCGTAAGATCAGTGGTTTACTTAGATCTTTATCAGTCGGCACACCGATTGTCGCGCCAGTCTGACTAAACATTTGCTGTTTATTCAGAGTTCATTTACTCCATTGTACAACTCAGCGAAAAGGGGCAAGTCGCGTTTGTGAAAGCGAAATTCGGACAGGCACTTGTCGTCTCAAAATCATCGAAGTTAATTCAGGAAAGGAATCCACGGGAAGATAGTTCGAGAATATTTGACCGTTTTAAATCGCACAAAAGTAGGAGTTCGTGATAGTTTAACACACCTTCACCGTGGCTTATCAATAGTTGATTGAGAACTTCTTTACATGAAGTCCTTCTGATAAACAGAGGACGAAAATCACGTCAATAAGCTTGACAGTGCAGAAACTATGGTTTCCGACAGTGCTGCTTTTTGTTTGTGAATTTCTGTCGCAAGGGCGTTCTCTCCCCAATCTTCTCACAGGTTTCGGCGTCCCCGTCGCCGTCCGCGTTCCCACTGCTTAAAGTCCCTACTATCCCTTTCACAACGCTTTAGATACATCCAAAAAGCCGTCCATCAAGCCTTGATATAATTCTTCCCAGAGTGGCCAGTTAAAAATATTTTCACAGTCTAACACATCTTCAGGTGACCTAGTCAAAGTGGCGGAAGGAGAGTCGAGTCGAACGAGGTATCGCAGAGCGTTGACGTAGACGTCGTTAATCCACTGACTTGATCTAAAGTTTTATGCCTCGGACTAGAAATTTTCCATTACATATACTTAGTTGAATTTGCTTTTCACCACACAGCTTTTTACACACAGCTTTTCACCACACAAATCTTTCACAGTCTAACACATCTTCAGGTGACCTAGTCGAAGTGGCGGAACGAGAGAGTCGAACGAGGTATCGCACAGCGTTCATGTGCTCGTTAATCCACTGACTTGGTCTAAGGTCTTATGAGACAGGATGAACCAAATTTCAAAATCATTTCACCATTTTGAATGTAGTTAAGCTTCGGACTAGAAATTTCCCATTACTTTGTTAAACTTGACCGCAAATACCACTTTCACCACAGCTACAGCGCTGTCGCAAGCAAACCGTCGCTTCGTTTCAGAAGGTCGATTCACTTTCTGTGATTGGTTACACAAAATGACGTGTGAAACAAAGATTCTTGAGAAAAACTAAAGAAAAGAGGAAATTTTGTAACTTTGTATTTACGTGTCAAGTTTTGAACTAGTTTTTTTGGTACCACAGATTGCATTGATCAATTTCAAGAGGTTTTTTTTCATTTTCACGAAATATAGTGAACCAATAGACAAGAATTTTATTGCTACATGTAGGTCGCATATTGACTAGGGGCCAAGATATTGAAACCTTTTTAGGCATGATTGCCTTATATTGAGCATAAAATGACAAAACACGTGGCAAAAATTTAAACTATTTATATTTCTTTTCTTTTTGGTAGCCGCTTCAGTACACGTCTATTATTTCTATTTCTGTATTGTAACCGTTTTCTCCATTTTTACTTTGCTTCAGTGTTGCCCCTGACGAAGGTTAGTCATGTCTCGCCATGGCATTAAAAGTTACCCTTTACGGCCATCATTTTGTTCCTTTGCCTTATGTCTACCTTTTCATGGGATATATAATTATATATTGTTATTTCCGGTTTCACTTATAATAATAATAATAATAATAATAATAATAATAATAATAATAATAATAATAATAATAATAATAATAATAATAATAATAATAATAATAATATTGATTATAATAATAAAAATAATATTAATAATTACAGGTTAACGCACTCAGCGAGTGAATTATCGGGATTTACCTGCACGAGTTCACTAACAATGAACGAGAAATTTCAATTCCGCTTGAGATTGTTAGTGAACGAGTGCAGGTAAATTCCAATAATTCACGAGCAATGAGTACGTTAACATTTTTATTATTCAAATTGAATACACTGCAAACAAAAATCGTCAAACTTTGAGTCAGCCGAAGCCATGGTGTAATGACAGTGGTGTATTGAATTTACACCACGGCTATTACACCCCGATAATGACGTCAAGGCGGTTGTTTCGTCATAACCCAGGGTCACGTGGCACAAAATCAACCAATCAGAAAATCGGAATTCGTACAATGTATGAAATTTGAATAATAATAATGATTAATATATTTAGAGAATTAGACTTTTCTATCTCGAAGTAATTGTTGACAGATTGATGTTAGGAATGAAACATCAAAACATTTAAGCTAGCAAAATCAGTTAAAATAAACACAATCTTGTTTTCCAACGCGATTGTTCCAATCCGTTTCAGTGCACAGCAGCGAACAAATTCTAGCTCACTACAGCTCATGACAAATTTTAGCGCAGCTATTAATGGTCGCCCACACTATATCAAACCGATTTGAGAATCATTAACCACAGAAAACACAACTTTCCACCGTCACGAACACTCCTTTCATTTTAAACTCGAATCGAATGAACTCCAGTGTTAATCTCAGCCGCAAGTTTTTTGAGCGTATTATTCAGCTCCTGCATTATTCAAGCAAACTTTTTTACGATAACTGAAGAAAGAGAAAGAGTTGACTCATCAACATTTGCTACAAGAATGGATGACCAGCTACTGAAATGTTAACATGCCAGAATAAATTATCTTACTGAAAGATTCTCTCGAGGCCGGGGATGGGGGAATGCACCTATCTCATCCCCTCTCCTCTCGATTCGTTATGCACTCAAGTATTAAGCCCTTGCTTTCGATCAACAGATTCAGTCTATGGTTACCAGTGCCAATATAGTGAAGTCGAACCTTTTCCGGGGGCATCATAGGCCATCCGCGCGGCAATGCAGCGGAAACTGGGGTCGGTTGCCAGATATACTGATATTAAAGCCGAAAGTTCGTCATTAGAGATTCTTCTGTGCGTTCTCTGAATCCTATTTTCATTGCATCTCCTTCAACAGGCTTTATAAAACAAGCGATGTAAAAAAATATAAGTTTAATACAATGAATTGTGTTTACGTACAAAAAGGTGTCTGCATGAACGAAGTAAGCATCGGCGGGGCTGACAGGATTGTAAGGCTGGGACGCTTCCCACTCTCTATTTTTCTATTTTTTATTGATTCTGGGCATGCAAATGCTGGTTAAAAACTGCTCAGATAATGCACTTGTAACATTTATTCATCGCGGAGAGAACAAAATTAACGACGCGTTGCGTTTTGTGAGAAGTGCACGGTGCACGATTGACACAACTAATTAAAGCTGCACAATCGTTGAAAAAAGAAGTCAATATCCTTCTCTCTTAGTCGTTTGAAAGCTATCCCAGAACTATACGGCTCACATCTTAGAGTCTAGTTAATTATACTGCCTGGTAGTTTCGCTTTGCAGATTTAAAAATAACCTTTAGGTCAACAGGAGGATCTGCTAGTACGCGAGAATCGAGCCAGTCTAATGCCCCGTTCACACCAAAGCTTAAACATGTTTAAAAGCTGTTTAGTTAAACACGGTTTAAAATTGTTTTCTTTATAAAACCTGCTTACTGATGTTTTTTCACTTCAAATTCAGCACAAATTAAAAAACATGTTTAAGTTCATCTCCTGCGTAAAAGCCTGGGTTGCAGTTTTTCTTTAATAGTTTTCATTTTTCTAAACCTGGATTAATTAAACATGTTTAGCTGGTATGGATGGGGTATAAGTAGTTTTCCTTTTTCTTTTCGTACATTTTATTTTGTTTTGCTTTGTAGAATTGCAACCTAAATTTACAGCAGTACCTCCAAATCCATTCACCGTTCTGGAAGGTAACAACATCTCACTGGAATGGAGCTACGATCTTGCAGGTGAATCACTCGATCGGGTTGAATTTGTGGATGCTACTTTTTCTCCCTCGATCCGGATTTTGGAGGTGAACACGATCGACCAAACACCAAAGCGCTTGCTAGACGACTACATTGGTCGATTACAAGTGAATGTAACAGTTAACCATACGTCCATTACGATCTTTGGGGCGAACAGAACAGTCGACAGTAAGGATTATGAGTTTGAGGTTGTCCCAGACCGCTCCAGCGTAGAGAAGAGTTTAGTGAAGATTTTAGTGGAATGTAAGTACAAATCACGCTCAGGTTTCATTTTTCAGTATTCCATAAGGCGCGAAAAGTTTTCAAGAATACTCTCTGGACATATTTCCTTTTACTTTAGGGATTAATATCCACATGTAACCCAAGCAGTTTTGTTATTTTTCCGGTTCGGAGTAACACTTGCTGTATTGATGTTGGCTGCAGAAGTCAACACCATGAGATAGGGTAAGCTTACTTTTTCCGGTACCTGTGTAAAACAGAGAGTAGTGTTCATACATGCGATAAAACTGCAGTTAATTTAAGATGAGAAAATCAGCGAAATTCGTTTTGGAATTTGTGGTCGAAACTTCTTGAGTTCGAAATCACGTAGCTTACAAAGGAATATTTTATCTGGAAGCTTCTTACTCGACTAAAATTAGTACTGGTTAATAAGCTGTGTCAATTTGAGAAATAAAATGAGTATGTTCTTAATTTGAGTAGGTAGAGCTACTGAAATTACACATAAAACTATATAAATGAGAGGTTTTTTATTTTCACTACATTACGATCTTTGGGGCGAACAGAACAGTCGACAGTAAGGAGTATGAGTTTGAGGTTGTCCCAGACCGCTCCAGCGTGTCTCCCAGTTCAGTGAAGATTTCAGTGCAGTGTAAGTACAAATCACGCTCAGTTTCACTTTTCAGTATTATACCTTTCGAAAAATTGTTTCAAGAATACTTTTGGAATATACTTCCTCTTATTTGCAGGATTAAACATCAACTGTTGAATAAGAGCGTTTGCAAGACCATTTGATTTTCGCCACGTCTTTGAACCGTTCGCACTCGTCCCTTTCTTGTCTTGCTTAAAGGGCCCTAGTCAGCCACACCTTTGTTTTTGTTTACATGCGAAAATTTGGCTATTATATTTTAAACGGAGCATGTCGAAACGAAGAAAAATCTCTGTAGAACTACTCAAGATAATTAAACATACCTTCTGGAACACAGCTTACAGTAAAACAATAAGGATTCGCTCACCATGCCGCATCCGGCAATAATTGCGATGTCATGGAAAATGGCGGAGGCTGACTGGGGTCCTTTAAACATCACCAACAAGGTATATTTATGATAAGGGCAGCGTATTGTATTGATTGGCTTATTCATTGTTGTCTATTTAAGGGAAAAAGCTGCTTTTTCTCCATTAAATTGCTAAAGTTATGTAATAATCATACACTTTGGAGATTTCAGCAGAGTAGTTTTGGGAAAGAAAAACGGCTAGGCAAGAAAGGAAACGAACGGTTCAAAGCCGTGGCGAAAATCAAATGGTCTTGCAAATGCACAAATTTAGTTCGACTAAAAGGCGGATATTTCAAGATAGCAGCTCCATTAGAATTACATTAGTGCCAGACTTTTTAATAAATAAACTCGGGTAAATAATATCTGATAGAACCAACAAATGTTATTCGGGGCCAATACTGCAAGTTACTTGAGGAAATATATCCATTCTAAATTATTTTAAAATTTCCTTCTACAGATTCACCAGAATTTACCAGTGTCAGTGATGATCAAGATGTTGTTGAAGGTGGTCCCAGTATTACATTAGAATGTATTGCAATTGGCGAACCTCAGCCAATCATCACCTGGACCAGAGTGTTTTACAATGGCAGTGACAGCGATGTGCTGTTTACTGAGAAGGAGTTTGTACTTGATAACAACAGAAGTTCCACTGGGACCTATCGCTGTACTGCAGATAATGGGATAGGAACTGCACCCAACCGCACCATTGCTGTGGATGTTAATTGTAAGCTAAGTACTAATATACAGACTAATGGGTGGTTGTCAAGTATAGTGTGCACTTCTTTACTTTTCGGGAATGACCTAGGTTTAAATCAGGGCAATACTGAACCTAAACTTAACACATATAAGATATATGGAACTTGTCTGCTCTTTTTTCCTGAGCTACGATAACAGGCGTTGCGTGAGATCTCGAAGTATCGAACACGAAGCATCGAACGCCAAAGGCGCTCCAAACTAGTGGGGTCTGGGAGCATGCCCCTGTAAGATTTTGAAATTTAGGGTTTCGGAAATGCCATTTCCGACAATTTCCGAAGGACCATTCAATAAATAAATCCGAAGCAAAATGCAGTGGTTAGTTGTTTATTTTACACATATGTAGAGTTTTAGGCAAGCTTCAACCCAAATAGGAAATTTACAAGAAAAGAAAAGACGTAGCGTAGTTCTCTCGTTCACTTTTGCCGCACTTATCATTTGTTTCTTAGGAGTAAATTTCCTGCATAATTCTTGTTGAAACCGCGCCAAATGCGCACATAATTAGTTTGCTTTAGCTTACCTGGATTATCATCGGCATTTCTGAGTTGTGTGACATCGTAGTAGTCCTCTAAAAGACCTTTTCAACATTTACAAAGAGAGCCGAAACTAACAATATGAATAGCTTAACCATTTTTGGATGGATCTTGAATTGGCAGTCGATTTGCGCATGAATTTCCCCTCTCGACCTCCCTTCCATTTTTCATGAATACGGAATGCCTTGTGGGATCACCTGAGGGCAGACATTTCAAGAAAGTTTCGAATTCAGCACGTTCCACTTCTCAAACTGTTGTATTGTCCGTGTGCAAAATACGCGGTATAACAGCGAGACAGACAGGAACAAATGAAATCCGCAAAATGCAACGAATTTGTCCAGTACGCAGGTGCTTATTTGCGTAAAGTACGCTACGCCCCTGATTCAATGGTACGTGTACTAGAGTAAGAGACGATGATTTTCGTCTCTTGATTAGAGTTAGATCCATATGTGAATTTCCTGCCTTACCCGAATAACAAAAAAAAAAAAAAGAAAAGACATTATAAGATTGAAAATACCGTGGTCGTAATCAGGCATGATATAAAAACGAAATTGTAGCGTTGACACTGAGATGCTTATTACTAAGGTAACTCAGATTCAAAGAGTATAATCCAGTGTGAGCAGCAGGAAGTAACATGAGTAGTTGTGGCTTTGATTAACTCTCGGACGTCATACAAGTGTTGTCCAGTTTTCCTTTGCAACCATTGTAGAGCCACCGTAGTGCATAACCTCTTTAGATTCAGTTCTAATATCAGTTTTAGGTAATTTCCCATCAAACTCATGCTATTTTCTGGCCAAACAGGTGGATTTAACGACGTCACGTACAAAGGTATCTTTCAAGCGCAAAACAATTTACATGATTTTGTCTTAGCAAGACAAAACCAAAGGAAGGGGAAAGTGATTTTGTGTCCCCCTTCCAAAGGTGTTATAAATTCCCTTTAAGTATCCTTGTGGTTTAGCCTAAGAGTGGTTGAAACCCGCAACCATGGTTTTACACGGTAGAAGTCCCAGTGTACGATTACCTTGGATGGTTGACGGTTAAAAAATATAGGTTTTAGACCGTTGCTGGTTCAGTTTTCTGTTGTTTGACGGTTGACGGTGAACTTTTTATCGGTAGTGAAAACAAGTTCTTGCCGTTTAGGAATGGTTTCCATAACATCACTGCGAGCGTTGCGATCGCTACAGCAATACTTGAGCGATCCTGATATAACTATCGGTTTTCAAATGATCACGATTGATGAATAAACGAAATGTTTATTAAAGCGCAAATTTGACTGTTATTTTTCATAAGAGGATACCGTTTTGCCCCTATCTGAATAATCCAGTTAGTCGTATAAAAAAAAAACTGATATGAGGTTTTTGGCATATAAACATGTATCTAATTAGCGTAATTACTTTCTCTTTGTTACCGCTGGACGTTTTAATCGCCTGCTCCTGAGGACTGGAAGTTTTAAGGACTTGTGCATAAATGTATTTTTGTGATATGCTAAAAATATCATTTATAAAAATATGACTTAACACCGTTTAACGATAAAAGACCATGAAAATTGAACACTATCGATCCTTACTTTCCAATGTTGGCAATAACTTTCTTTTCCGGTTTATGACATTCCCAGATCTAGCACAAAATCAAAAATTCCATCGAGGTATACTTTCCCATTAGCAGGAAAACTAATAGCATTAATCCGAAAACAAAAGGAGACGTGATAAATCCAGAAATATGGAATCACCAGTTTATTCGAGTAAACAAGTCATCTGCTTTGCTCCCTGGTTAGGCACTGAAAAATGTTCGTACCTTTCCGAAATCGAAAGTAACGCCATGGTTATTTGACGGTTGGCGATTGACCCCATTGAATCCCTTTGTTTTTTAAGGCATAAAACTCATACTCTGACTTACATTTATGTTTTCTGTTTGGTATAGACAAACCAGAGAATTTTAAGTTAATGGCGAATGACTCAGACATTTGTGAGGGTGATATCATTAATGTCACCTGTTCAGCTGATGGTATACCCAGGGTTCATACTTATCAACTGTTTGAGAATGATACATCAGTGCCCGATAGTGACACCGCTGGATTATGGAAGAGAACAGTGTCAGCTCAAGGAAGCCTCACCTACAGATGTGTGGCCAACAATACTGTAGGCACAAGCGACAAGAATGTTACAGTCACCGTCAGTGGTAATAAATTGTGGACGCTTTCAGTTATGATTACTATAACAGTCCTAGCGACTTTTAGCTTTATTATCGGGAAGTAGTTGTTATGAGGATTCCAGAAATCGGGATTCCACTGCAATTGTTCAAAAGTCGAATTTATCAGTCTATTTTCTCTAAAATTTTTATCTTAGAGTATTTATTGCAATACAGTGGAATCCCGATTTCTCGAACCCTTCTTTTATCCAACGTCCTGATAACTCACAAAATTCGTTTCCCCTCCTCAGTCGAACACTGTGGTTTTACCCTCTATTTGTCGAACTTTCCGATTTTTCAAACCAAAATTCGTTTGCCTGGGAGGTTCGAAAAATCGGGATTTCCCTGTACTTGCTAAAATGTCGGAACGTATGTCAGTGTATTTTTCTATGAAAATTCATCTCTTAGTATTTATTGCAATACAGTGGAATACCGATTTCTCGAATCCTCATTTTTGGAACCTCCCGATAACTGGAGCCAAAAATCGTTTCCCCTCCTTAGTGGAACGCTGTAAATTTTCCCTCGATTTCTCGAACTCTCCAACTTGTCGAAACAATTTTTTTTTTGCTTGGAGGTTCGAAAAATCGGAATTCCACTGAACGAATATAAGAAAATAAGATTCATCTTCAATTCAATTTGATTCGAATCACAAATAAGGCAGAGGCTGTGATAAATGAATAAAGATGGTGAATTTTGTGCTCGGTAATAAATGTGAAAGGTGAATTGATCTACATGACACGAGTATGGGACAGGGCAAGGCAGAGGCTGTTACTGCCCTTGGTATTTGATCATGTTTATCAGCTTCAATCCTAACTTTGTGACTGACTATCCTAAATCTCACTGGTTGTTTTCTTTTATTTGCTTGTTAGGCCCATATATTAGAACGGTGTATAATCGTTCTTAAAAGTGCAACAAATTTATTCTCGCCATTAGTCTGTGCAAAAGTTGCTAGCGAAGCCGTTTTCCGGCCTGCCCTCATACACTTCCTAGGCCTTGTCCATCATGGCACGAATGCAGCCACTCTATTCTTGTCAAAAACAAATAGATTTCCTGGGTCTTGTTTACGAAATTATATTCGTACTCGAAGAGCTTGTGCTTGTTGCGTCAGACATCGACAGTTTAGGACGGTTCTGGCTTTTGATGAACTCGCCATTAGAACGTTAACATCTTTACAGCATTTGGGTATTTAACCCCTTAAATCAACTCGCTCATTCTGATACCCCTTGGTTTATATTTCATGACCCAATGGCAGGTGTTTACTGAAATCTATTTTTTCCAGTTCACAGTGCGCTTCAAAATGTCGGGATCAAATCTAGACAAGATGTTCTTGCTTAAGCCAGGGCCCTCATTGCTCCAACGTGTCCCAACATCCTAATTTTTTAAATTTGCTTGGCTTCATTTTTATAATAAAGATTAAAAAGCTTTGCGTTCTAATGGTTATCATTTGTTTTATACAGTTCCAGCAGTTGTTTATCCACTGGAGAACATCACAGTTACAGAAGGTGAAAACAGCACTTTAACATGTAATGTTTCTGGAAGTCCTATATTATCTGTAACATGGACAGAGATGAAGACTGGAATCCGTTCAATGGGAATCATTCGTGAGTTTACACACATCAACAGGAATCAATCTGGGAAATACAAGTGTGAAGCAAGCAACTTTTGTGGAAATGATAGGGCAAAAACATTTGTCACTGTGCAGTGTAAGTGACAGTATTTTTAAGCTTAATTCTGACTGTTTCGTTCTAGATTAGACATGTCTTGGTACGTTTCACATCTAGGTGAGCTGAGACGTCTTTTTGACGGCGAGTATATTACGAACTCACAACGTGACCAGCTCTCAGTTGGTAGAGCAGTGCACCGGTAAGGTAATGGGTTCGAATTCCGTTCAAGTCTGAATGCTTTGCAGGCTTTCTCAACTGGTCGGGTTGTGTATATGATCATTCATGTCTTCACATCTTTCTCCTCAGTTCAAATATATGATCTTTCGTCAGGAGCCATAATCAGGGACGGAGACCGTAAGCGCGCGCCATTTCTAGTATTGGGGTTGGCCCCATGATATGGGACAATTTTTCTATTTTTAGAAAAAATTGCGCCATCGCCTGCGGCACACACGCGTACATTGCTGCGAGGATTTTCGCGGATGTCGCGCAGGGGAAATGGCTTCCGAAATTTCCGAAATCATTTATGCTTTTGGCCTACAACTCAACGCCTTTATGGCTGTTGAATTTTGCCTAGGTATTTTCGCCGTAAGTTGCTCCAGTTTGAGTGAAGACAGTGCCGAATTTAGGTATGTCCTGCTTTATATCGCTGATCAAGTTGAGTTCCGCTGCTCCTTTAACAAGAACTTCACATTACTCCAATCTAAATTTCACATATAAAGAAGATTAACAGCTTTTCCATAACACAGAAAAAAACTAGTTAGATTTGTTTGGAAAAGCGTTTAGGCCCAATAAGTGACAATGGGTTTAAGTCCGTAGATGCTACTTAGGTTTGTTTGTGTAAAAATCCAATAAATTGTATCTTGTTGATGAATAAGAGCGCCCGCCGATGCGTGTTTTGCACAGCTAGTAAAACTTGACAATTGGAGGTTGATTAATGTTTGAGAACGTATTAAAAGCTTAGCTGAAAATATGTGAATGCAGCAGAAATAATCAGAAAAGTTACGATAGCGCTTTTAATCAACTCGAATAAAGATTTCGATTGAGTCAAAACTCCTTTGCTATTTTATTTTCGCAGTGTAAAGTTTCACTATCTGAAAGAAACACACATGATGTTAGTAGCCTTTTGGTGAACGTTGGTGAAAATTGTTGTAGTATCTCAGCACAAAAGACAACGAAACAAATCTTTTTCACGATTTGTTCACAATATGAAAACACCGACTCGGACTTGAAAGTGCAGGCGCTGCACTATGCAAATGAACTACTCGTACGCGTCAGACTTGCCTTTCAAGAACTTTTGCAAACTCGCCAAACGAGCAGAATAAGAAACTATCAAAAACAGGTTTTGGTTACGATTAAGCATTGTTTGGCAAGTTTGCAAAAGTTCTTGAAAGGCAAGTCTGACGCGTACGAGTAGTTCATTTGCATAGTGTCAGCGCCTGCACTTTCAAGTCCGAGTCGGTGTTTTTCATATTGTGAACAAATCGTTTTCGAAAACGATTTGTTCACAATATGAAAAACACCGACTCGGACTTGAAAGTGCAGGCGCTGACACTATGCAAATGAACTACTCGTACGCGTCAGACTTGCCTTTCAAGAACTTTTGCAAACTTGCCAAACAATGCTTAATCGTAACCAAAACCTGTTTTTGATAGTTTCTTATTCTGCTCGTTTGGCGAGTTTGCAAAAGTTCTTGAAAGGCAAGTCTGACGCGTACGAGTAGTTCATTTGCATAGTGCAGCGCCTGCACTTTCAAGTCCGAGTCGGTGTTTTCATATTGTGAACAAATCGTGAAAAAGATTTGTTTCGTTGTCTTTTGTGCTGAGATACTACAACAATTTTCACCAACGTTCACCAAAAGGCTACTAACATCATGTGTGTTTCTTTCAGATAGTGAAACTTTACACTGCGAAAATAAAATAGCAAAGGAGTTTTGACTCAATCGAAATCTTTATTCGAGTTGATTAAAAGCGCTATCGTAACTTTTCTGATTATTTCTGCTGCATTCACATATTTTCAGCTAAGCTTTTAATACGTTCTCAAAACATTAATCAACCTCCAATTGTCAAGTTTTACTAGCTGTGCAAAACACGCATCGGCGGGCGCTCTTATTCATCAACAAGATACAATTTATTGGATTTTTACACAAACAAACCTAAGTAGCATCTACGGACTTAAACCCATTGTCACTTATTGGGCCTAAACGCTTTTCCAAACAAATCTAACTAGTTTTTTTCTGTGTTATGGAAAAGCTGTTAATCTTCTTTATATGTGAAATTTAGATTGGAGTAATGTGAAGTTCTTGTTAAAGGAGCAGCGGAACTCAACTTGATCAGCGATATAAAGCAGGACATACCTAAATTCGGCACTGTCTTCACTCAAACTGGAGCAACTTACGGCGAAAATACCTAGGCAAAATTCAACAGCCATAAAGGCGTTGAGTTGTAGGCCAAAAGCATAAATGATTTCGGAAATTTCGGAAGCCATTTCCCCTGCGCGACATCCGCGAAAATCCTCGCAGCAATGTACGCGTGTGTGCCGCAGGCGATGGCGCAATTTTTTCTAAAAATAGAAAAATTGTCCCATATCATGGGGCCAACCCCAATACTAGAAATGGCGCGCGCTTACGGTCTCCGTCCCTGATTATGGCTCCTGACGAAAGATCATATATTTGAACTGAGGAGAAAGATGTGAAGACATGAATGATCATATACACAACCCGACCAGTTGAGAAAGCCTGCAAAGCATTCAGACTTGAACGGAATTCGAACCCATTACCTTACCGGTGCACTGCTCTACCAACTGAGAGCTGGTCACGTTGTGAGTTCGTAATATACTCGCCGTCAAAAAGACGTCTCAGCTCACCTAGATGTGAAACGTACCAAGACATGTCTAATCTAGAACGAAACAGTCAGAATTAAGCTTAAAAATACTGTCACTTACACTGCACAGTGACAAATGTTTTTGCCCTATCATTTCCACAAAAGTTGCTTGCTTCACACTTGTATTTCCCAGATTGATTCCTGTTGATGTGTGTAAACTCACGAATGATTCCCATTGAACGGATTCCAGTCTTCATCTCTGTCCATGTTACAGATAATATAGGACTTCCAGAAACATTACATGTTAAAGTGCTGTTTTCACCTTCTGTAACTGTGATGTTCTCCAGTGGATAAACAACTGCTGGAACTGTATAAAACAAATGATAACCATTAGAACGCAAAGCTTTTTAATCTTTATTATAAAAATGAAGCCAAGCAAATTTAAAAAATTAGGATGTTGGGACACGTTGGAGCAATGAGGGCCCTGGCTTAAGCAAGAACATCTTGTCTAGATTTGATCCCGACATTTTGAAGCGCACTGTGAACTGGAAAAAATAGATTTCAGTAAACACCTGCCATTGGGTCATGAAATATAAACCAAGGGGTATCAGAATGAGCGAGTTGATTTAAGGGGTTAAATACCCAAATGCTGTAAAGATGTTAACGTTCTAATGGCGAGTTCATCAAAAGCCAGAACCGTCCTAAACTGTCGATGTCTGACGCAACAAGCACAAGCTCTTCGAGTACGAATATAATTTCGTAAACAAGACCCAGGAAATCTATTTGTTTTTGACAAGAATAGAGTGGCTGCATTCGTGCCATGATGGACAAGGCCTAGGAAGTGTATGAGGGCAGGCCGGAAAACGGCTTCGCTAGCAACTTTTGCACAGACTAATGGCGAGAATAAATTTGTTGCACTTTTAAGAACGATTATACACCGTTCTAATATATGGGCCTAACAAGCAAATAAAAGAAAACAACCAGTGAGATTTAGGATAGTCAGTCACAAAGTTAGGATTGAAGCTGATAAACATGATCAAATACCAAGGGCAGTAACAGCCTCTGCCTTGCCCTGTCCCATACTCGTGTCATGTAGATCAATTCACCTTTCACATTTATTACCGAGCACAAAATTCACCATCTTTATTCATTTATCACAGCCTCTGCCTTATTTGTGATTCGAATCAAATTGAATTGAAGATGAATCTTATTTTCTTATATTCGTTCAGTGGAATTCCGATTTTTCGAACCTCCAAGCAAAAAAAAAATTGTTTCGACAAGTTGGAGAGTTCGAGAAATCGAGGGAAAATTTACAGCGTTCCACTAAGGAGGGGAAACGATTTTTGGCTCCAGTTATCGGGAGGTTCCAAAAATGAGGATTCGAGAAATCGGTATTCCACTGTATTGCAATAAATACTAAGAGATGAATTTTCATAGAAAAATACACTGACATACGTTCCGACATTTTAGCAAGTACAGGGAAATCCCGATTTTTCGAACCTCCCAGGCAAACGAATTTTGGTTTGAAAAATCGGAAAGTTCGACAAATAGAGGGTAAAACCACAGTGTTCGACTGAGGAGGGGAAACGAATTTTGTGAGTTATCAGGACGTTGGATAAAAGAAGGGTTCGAGAAATCGGGATTCCACTGTATTGCAATAAATACTCTAAGATAAAAATTTTAGAGAAAATAGACTGATAAATTCGACTTTTGAACAATTGCAGTGGAATCCCGATTTCTGGAATCCTCATAACAACTACTTCCCGATAATAAAGCTAAAAGTCGCTAGGACTGTTATAGTAATCATAACTGAAAGCGTCCACAATTTATTACCACTGACGGTGACTGTAACATTCTTGTCGCTTGTGCCTACAGTATTGTTGGCCACACATCTGTAGGTGAGGCTTCCTTGAGCTGACACTGTTCTCTTCCATAATCCAGCGGTGTCACTATCGGGCACTGATGTATCATTCTCAAACAGTTGATAAGTATGAACCCTGGGTATACCATCAGCTGAACAGGTGACATTAATGATATCACCCTCACAAATGTCTGAGTCATTCGCCATTAACTTAAAATTCTCTGGTTTGTCTATACCAAACAGAAAACATAAATGTAAGTCAGAGTATGAGTTTTATGCCTTAAAAAACAAAGGGATTCAATGGGGTCAATCGCCAACCGTCAAATAACCATGGCGTTACTTTCGATTTCGGAAAGGTACGAACATTTTTCAGTGCCTAACCAGGGAGCAAAGCAGATGACTTGTTTACTCGAATAAACTGGTGATTCCATATTTCTGGATTTATCACGTCTCCTTTTGTTTTCGGATTAATGCTATTAGTTTTCCTGCTAATGGGAAAGTATACCTCGATGGAATTTTTGATTTTGTGCTAGATCTGGGAATGTCATAAACCGGAAAAGAAAGTTATTGCCAACATTGGAAAGTAAGGATCGATAGTGTTCAATTTTCATGGTCTTTTATCGTTAAACGGTGTTAAGTCATATTTTTATAAATGATATTTTTAGCATATCACAAAAATACATTTATGCACAAGTCCTTAAAACTTCCAGTCCTCAGGAGCAGGCGATTAAAACGTCCAGCGGTAACAAAGAGAAAGTAATTACGCTAATTAGATACATGTTTATATGCCAAAAACCTCATATCAGTTTTTTTTTTATACGACTAACTGGATTATTCAGATAGGGGCAAAACGGTATCCTCTTATGAAAAATAACAGTCAAATTTGCGCTTTAATAAACATTTCGTTTATTCATCAATCGTGATCATTTGAAAACCGATAGTTATATCAGGATCGCTCAAGTATTGCTGTAGCGATCGCAACGCTCGCAGTGATGTTATGGAAACCATTCCTAAACGGCAAGAACTTGTTTTCACTACCGATAAAAAGTTCACCGTCAACCGTCAAACAACAGAAAACTGAACCAGCAACGGTCTAAAACCTATATTTTTTAACCGTCAACCATCCAAGGTAATCGTACACTGGGACTTCTACCGTGTAAAACCATGGTTGCGGGTTTCAACCACTCTTAGGCTAAACCACAAGGATACTTAAAGGGAATTTATAACACCTTTGGAAGGGGGACACAAAATCACTTTCC
This sequence comes from Platygyra sinensis, assembly GCA_019787425.1. NCBI lineage: Eukaryota > Metazoa > Cnidaria > Anthozoa > Scleractinia > Merulinidae > Platygyra > Platygyra sinensis. Next base: position 18,421 of record JAHPZR010026357.1, read on the forward strand.
CCTTCCTTTGGTTTTGTCTTGCTAAGACAAAATCATGTAAATTGTTTTGCGCTTGAAAGATACCTTTGTACGTGACGTCGTTAAATCCACCTGTTTGGCCAGAAAATAGCATGAGTTTGATGGGAAATTACCTAAAACTGATATTAGAACTGAATCTAAAGAGGTTATGCACTACGGTGGCTCTACAATGGTTGCAAAGGAAAACTGGACAACACTTGTATGACGTCCGAGAGTTAATCAAAGCCACAACTACTCATGTTACTTCCTGCTGCTCACACTGGATTATACTCTTTGAATCTGAGTTACCTTAGTAATAAGCATCTCAGTGTCAACGCTACAATTTCGTTTTTATATCATGCCTGATTACGACCACGGTATTTTCAATCTTATAATGTCTTTTCTTTTTTTTTTTTTTGTTATTCGGGTAAGGCAGGAAATTCACATATGGATCTAACTCTAATCAAGAGACGAAAATCATCGTCTCTTACTCTAGTACACGTACCATTGAATCAGGGGCGTAGCGTACTTTACGCAAATAAGCACCTGCGTACTGGACAAATTCGTTGCATTTTGCGGATTTCATTTGTTCCTGTCTGTCTCGCTGTTATACCGCGTATTTTGCACACGGACAATACAACAGTTTGAGAAGTGGAACGTGCTGAATTCGAAACTTTCTTGAAATGTCTGCCCTCAGGTGATCCCACAAGGCATTCCGTATTCATGAAAAATGGAAGGGAGGTCGAGAGGGGAAATTCATGCGCAAATCGACTGCCAATTCAAGATCCATCCAAAAATGGTTAAGCTATTCATATTGTTAGTTTCGGCTCTCTTTGTAAATGTTGAAAAGGTCTTTTAGAGGACTACTACGATGTCACACAACTCAGAAATGCCGATGATAATCCAGGTAAGCTAAAGCAAACTAATTATGTGCGCATTTGGCGCGGTTTCAACAAGAATTATGCAGGAAATTTACTCCTAAGAAACAAATGATAAGTGCGGCAAAAGTGAACGAGAGAACTACGCTACGTCTTTTCTTTTCTTGTAAATTTCCTATTTGGGTTGAAGCTTGCCTAAAACTCTACATATGTGTAAAATAAACAACTAACCACTGCATTTTGCTTCGGATTTATTTATTGAATGGTCCTTCGGAAATTGTCGGAAATGGCATTTCCGAAACCCTAAATTTCAAAATCTTACAGGGGCATGCTCCCAGACCCCACTAGTTTGGAGCGCCTTTGGCGTTCGATGCTTCGTGTTCGATACTTCGAGATCTCACGCAACGCCTGTTATCGTAGCTCAGGAAAAAAGAGCAGACAAGTTCCATATATCTTATATGTGTTAAGTTTAGGTTCAGTATTGCCCTGATTTAAACCTAGGTCATTCCCGAAAAGTAAAGAAGTGCACACTATACTTGACAACCACCCATTAGTCTGTATATTAGTACTTAGCTTACAATTAACATCCACAGCAATGGTGCGGTTGGGTGCAGTTCCTATCCCATTATCTGCAGTACAGCGATAGGTCCCAGTGGAACTTCTGTTGTTATCAAGTACAAACTCCTTCTCAGTAAACAGCACATCGCTGTCACTGCCATTGTAAAACACTCTGGTCCAGGTGATGATTGGCTGAGGTTCGCCAATTGCAATACATTCTAATGTAATACTGGGACCACCTTCAACAACATCTTGATCATCACTGACACTGGTAAATTCTGGTGAATCTGTAGAAGGAAATTTTAAAATAATTTAGAATGGATATATTTCCTCAAGTAACTTGCAGTATTGGCCCCGAATAACATTTGTTGGTTCTATCAGATATTATTTACCCGAGTTTATTTATTAAAAAGTCTGGCACTAATGTAATTCTAATGGAGCTGCTATCTTGAAATATCCGCCTTTTAGTCGAACTAAATTTGTGCATTTGCAAGACCATTTGATTTTCGCCACGGCTTTGAACCGTTCGTTTCCTTTCTTGCCTAGCCGTTTTTCTTTCCCAAAACTACTCTGCTGAAATCTCCAAAGTGTATGATTATTACATAACTTTAGCAATTTAATGGAGAAAAAGCAGCTTTTTCCCTTAAATAGACAACAATGAATAAGCCAATCAATACAATACGCTGCCCTTATCATAAATATACCTTGTTGGTGATGTTTAAAGGACCCCAGTCAGCCTCCGCCATTTTCCATGACATCGCAATTATTGCCGGATGCGGCATGGTGAGCGAATCCTTATTGTTTTACTGTAAGCTGTGTTCCAGAAGGTATGTTTAATTATCTTGAGTAGTTCTACAGAGATTTTTCTTCGTTTCGACATGCTCCGTTTAAAATATAATAGCCAAATTTTCGCATGTAAACAAAAACAAAGGTGTGGCTGACTAGGGCCCTTTAAGCAAGACAAGAAAGGGACGAGTGCGAACGGTTCAAAGACGTGGCGAAAATCAAATGGTCTTGCAAACGCTCTTATTCAACAGTTGATGTTTAATCCTGCAAATAAGAGGAAGTATATTCCAAAAGTATTCTTGAAACAATTTTTCGAAAGGTATAATACTGAAAAGTGAAACTGAGCGTGATTTGTACTTACACTGCACTGAAATCTTCACTGAACTGGGAGACACGCTGGAGCGGTCTGGGACAACCTCAAACTCATACTCCTTACTGTCGACTGTTCTGTTCGCCCCAAAGATCGTAATGTAGTGAAAATAAAAAACCTCTCATTTATATAGTTTTATGTGTAATTTCAGTAGCTCTACCTACTCAAATTAAGAACATACTCATTTTATTTCTCAAATTGACACAGCTTATTAACCAGTACTAATTTTAGTCGAGTAAGAAGCTTCCAGATAAAATATTCCTTTGTAAGCTACGTGATTTCGAACTCAAGAAGTTTCGACCACAAATTCCAAAACGAATTTCGCTGATTTTCTCATCTTAAATTAACTGCAGTTTTATCGCATGTATGAACACTACTCTCTGTTTTACACAGGTACCGGAAAAAGTAAGCTTACCCTATCTCATGGTGTTGACTTCTGCAGCCAACATCAATACAGCAAGTGTTACTCCGAACCGGAAAAATAACAAAACTGCTTGGGTTACATGTGGATATTAATCCCTAAAGTAAAAGGAAATATGTCCAGAGAGTATTCTTGAAAACTTTTCGCGCCTTATGGAATACTGAAAAATGAAACCTGAGCGTGATTTGTACTTACATTCCACTAAAATCTTCACTAAACTCTTCTCTACGCTGGAGCGGTCTGGGACAACCTCAAACTCATAATCCTTACTGTCGACTGTTCTGTTCGCCCCAAAGATCGTAATGGACGTATGGTTAACTGTTACATTCACTTGTAATCGACCAATGTAGTCGTCTAGCAAGCGCTTTGGTGTTTGGTCGATCGTGTTCACCTCCAAAATCCGGATCGAGGGAGAAAAAGTAGCATCCACAAATTCAACCCGATCGAGTGATTCACCTGCAAGATCGTAGCTCCATTCCAGTGAGATGTTGTTACCTTCCAGAACGGTGAATGGATTTGGAGGTACTGCTGTAAATTTAGGTTGCAATTCTACAAAGCAAAACAAAATAAAATGTACGAAAAGAAAAAGGAAAACTACTTATACCCCATCCATACCAGCTAAACATGTTTAATTAATCCAGGTTTAGAAAAATGAAAACTATTAAAGAAAAACTGCAACCCAGGCTTTTACGCAGGAGATGAACTTAAACATGTTTTTTAATTTGTGCTGAATTTGAAGTGAAAAAACATCAGTAAGCAGGTTTTATAAAGAAAACAATTTTAAACCGTGTTTAACTAAACAGCTTTTAAACATGTTTAAGCTTTGGTGTGAACGGGGCATTAGACTGGCTCGATTCTCGCGTACTAGCAGATCCTCCTGTTGACCTAAAGGTTATTTTTAAATCTGCAAAGCGAAACTACCAGGCAGTATAATTAACTAGACTCTAAGATGTGAGCCGTATAGTTCTGGGATAGCTTTCAAACGACTAAGAGAGAAGGATATTGACTTCTTTTTTCAACGATTGTGCAGCTTTAATTAGTTGTGTCAATCGTGCACCGTGCACTTCTCACAAAACGCAACGCGTCGTTAATTTTGTTCTCTCCGCGATGAATAAATGTTACAAGTGCATTATCTGAGCAGTTTTTAACCAGCATTTGCATGCCCAGAATCAATAAAAAATAGAAAAATAGAGAGTGGGAAGCGTCCCAGCCTTACAATCCTGTCAGCCCCGCCGATGCTTACTTCGTTCATGCAGACACCTTTTTGTACGTAAACACAATTCATTGTATTAAACTTATATTTTTTTACATCGCTTGTTTTATAAAGCCTGTTGAAGGAGATGCAATGAAAATAGGATTCAGAGAACGCACAGAAGAATCTCTAATGACGAACTTTCGGCTTTAATATCAGTATATCTGGCAACCGACCCCAGTTTCCGCTGCATTGCCGCGCGGATGGCCTATGATGCCCCCGGAAAAGGTTCGACTTCACTATATTGGCACTGGTAACCATAGACTGAATCTGTTGATCGAAAGCAAGGGCTTAATACTTGAGTGCATAACGAATCGAGAGGAGAGGGGATGAGATAGGTGCATTCCCCCATCCCCGGCCTCGAGAGAATCTTTCAGTAAGATAATTTATTCTGGCATGTTAACATTTCAGTAGCTGGTCATCCATTCTTGTAGCAAATGTTGATGAGTCAACTCTTTCTCTTTCTTCAGTTATCGTAAAAAAGTTTGCTTGAATAATGCAGGAGCTGAATAATACGCTCAAAAAACTTGCGGCTGAGATTAACACTGGAGTTCATTCGATTCGAGTTTAAAATGAAAGGAGTGTTCGTGACGGTGGAAAGTTGTGTTTTCTGTGGTTAATGATTCTCAAATCGGTTTGATATAGTGTGGGCGACCATTAATAGCTGCGCTAAAATTTGTCATGAGCTGTAGTGAGCTAGAATTTGTTCGCTGCTGTGCACTGAAACGGATTGGAACAATCGCGTTGGAAAACAAGATTGTGTTTATTTTAACTGATTTTGCTAGCTTAAATGTTTTGATGTTTCATTCCTAACATCAATCTGTCAACAATTACTTCGAGATAGAAAAGTCTAATTCTCTAAATATATTAATCATTATTATTATTCAAATTTCATACATTGTACGAATTCCGATTTTCTGATTGGTTGATTTTGTGCCACGTGACCCTGGGTTATGACGAAACAACCGCCTTGACGTCATTATCGGGGTGTAATAGCCGTGGTGTAAATTCAATACACCACTGTCATTACACCATGGCTTCGGCTGACTCAAAGTTTGACGATTTTTGTTTGCAGTGTATTCAATTTGAATAATAAAAATGTTAACGTACTCATTGCTCGTGAATTATTGGAATTTACCTGCACTCGTTCACTAACAATCTCAAGCGGAATTGAAATTTCTCGTTCATTGTTAGTGAACTCGTGCAGGTAAATCCCGATAATTCACTCGCTGAGTGCGTTAACCTGTAATTATTAATATTATTTTTATTATTATAATCAATATTATTATTATTATTATTATTATTATTATTATTATTATTATTATTATTATTATTATTATTATTATTATTATTATTATTATTATTATTATAAGTGAAACCGGAAATAACAATATATAATTATATATCCCATGAAAAGGTAGACATAAGGCAAAGGAACAAAATGATGGCCGTAAAGGGTAACTTTTAATGCCATGGCGAGACATGACTAACCTTCGTCAGGGGCAACACTGAAGCAAAGTAAAAATGGAGAAAACGGTTACAATACAGAAATAGAAATAATAGACGTGTACTGAAGCGGCTACCAAAAAGAAAAGAAATATAAATAGTTTAAATTTTTGCCACGTGTTTTGTCATTTTATGCTCAATATAAGGCAATCATGCCTAAAAAGGTTTCAATATCTTGGCCCCTAGTCAATATGCGACCTACATGTAGCAATAAAATTCTTGTCTATTGGTTCACTATATTTCGTGAAAATGAAAAAAAACCTCTTGAAATTGATCAATGCAATCTGTGGTACCAAAAAAACTAGTTCAAAACTTGACACGTAAATACAAAGTTACAAAATTTCCTCTTTTCTTTAGTTTTTCTCAAGAATCTTTGTTTCACACGTCATTTTGTGTAACCAATCACAGAAAGTGAATCGACCTTCTGAAACGAAGCGACGGTTTGCTTGCGACAGCGCTGTAGCTGTGGTGAAAGTGGTATTTGCGGTCAAGTTTAACAAAGTAATGGGAAATTTCTAGTCCGAAGCTTAACTACATTCAAAATGGTGAAATGATTTTGAAATTTGGTTCATCCTGTCTCATAAGACCTTAGACCAAGTCAGTGGATTAACGAGCACATGAACGCTGTGCGATACCTCGTTCGACTCTCTCGTTCCGCCACTTCGACTAGGTCACCTGAAGATGTGTTAGACTGTGAAAGATTTGTGTGGTGAAAAGCTGTGTGTAAAAAGCTGTGTGGTGAAAAGCAAATTCAACTAAGTATATGTAATGGAAAATTTCTAGTCCGAGGCATAAAACTTTAGATCAAGTCAGTGGATTAACGACGTCTACGTCAACGCTCTGCGATACCTCGTTCGACTCGACTCTCCTTCCGCCACTTTGACTAGGTCACCTGAAGATGTGTTAGACTGTGAAAATATTTTTAACTGGCCACTCTGGGAAGAATTATATCAAGGCTTGATGGACGGCTTTTTGGATGTATCTAAAGCGTTGTGAAAGGGATAGTAGGGACTTTAAGCAGTGGGAACGCGGACGGCGACGGGGACGCCGAAACCTGTGAGAAGATTGGGGAGAGAACGCCCTTGCGACAGAAATTCACAAACAAAAAGCAGCACTGTCGGAAACCATAGTTTCTGCACTGTCAAGCTTATTGACGTGATTTTCGTCCTCTGTTTATCAGAAGGACTTCATGTAAAGAAGTTCTCAATCAACTATTGATAAGCCACGGTGAAGGTGTGTTAAACTATCACGAACTCCTACTTTTGTGCGATTTAAAACGGTCAAATATTCTCGAACTATCTTCCCGTGGATTCCTTTCCTGAATTAACTTCGATGATTTTGAGACGACAAGTGCCTGTCCGAATTTCGCTTTCACAAACGCGACTTGCCCCTTTTCGCTGAGTTGTACAATGGAGTAAATGAACTCTGAATAAACAGCAAATGTTTAGTCAGACTGGCGCGACAATCGGTGTGCCGACTGATAAAGATCTAAGTAAACCACTGATCTTACGGCTGAAATGAAAACAGCTACACAAATTTTATGGTGTACACCCTTTTAAATGTGCTAGAATCTCACCATAATAAACCGTTTGACATTTTAGTACTTCTTGAAAGGAAAAATTTCGGTTGAAATGCATGTAAGTTGTCTTTATTTAAGCTTGCATAACTGCTTTCAAAAATATATTTCACGGTACTCACATGTTCGCCGACTGGCTTGAGTTCGCTTCAGCTTTTTCGACCTTTCTTAAGCTTTAAAATGAAATATCTCACATAAAAAGAGAAAACAAACAATTAAAGTTCCTAGAAATTAGTATCACGGGTTATTTAGCGTTAACACCGCAGCGGAAACAAAAGCGAAAGCTCACGTTTTCAGACAACGCGAAATGAGCTAAACTCACGTCGGGCCAGAACGCAGAACGTCAACCTGTTCCCCGCCAGTCATGCTCAATGGACCTTTTGGGTTTTCCCTGATGCTGTGGCGTTCCCGTCGCCGTCCCCGTTGTCGTTGCTTAAAGTCCCTTGTATTAGCGCCGCGACTGCATTCGACAACACATAAATTTTCCAGCCGTGCTTTGAGCATGACTAAAGACGAAGGATGTGCGATTTACGCAGTGGCCCGATGTAGCCTTTTCGACGATTGGAGAAGGTATTCACCGTTGACCTTTTATTTAGTCGTTTTCTTCAAAAAACTTACGGTCAACCGATAAGCCAGATAAGCGTTGTCTTTGTTTATGTGCCCAACTTTTGTATGGCTCGGCAAGAAGTTAAGCCTACTCTCAAATTTGGTTTTCAAGTTTATCGTCAGTTTGTTTGTGAATAAGGTTTTCAGGATTTCTGTGTTGGACCCATTCTTATAGCAAATTACATTTTAATTTTCCCTCAATTTAAAAAATAGATTCAAATGAAATTTACCCGTAAGCTTAAGCTTATAATTTAAACATTGCTGTAAAAAGGTTTTTCCTCAGACTACGATTGTAAATAGGTGCCACAAACCAGAAGCGTAACACTTTGTAAAGCTGCCAAATCTATTAAAACAATTATTTACTAATCTTTCTTTGTTTTTTTCGACTGGTTCTTGGTCGGTTTTGACATAAACTTAATTACTTGACGTCTTCAGAGTTATTAAGCTTAGGTACTTTCCGCGTTTAGCGCGAACTCGCACAAACAGCCGTGATTTTAAAACTTTTCTCTGTTTCTGCTGAATCTTTGACATACAATTTTTTGCTTTATAAAAATTGAATTAAATTATGTGAACCCCCATGCATTACAGCCTCTGTGAAAAGGTTTTTTGTAGTACAGTAACTTTTCAGATACAACAAAATGTTTCGCCACTCAAATTAAAACGTTATGTGTCGGAATCGTGTAATTCATTAGGGTAATCCATTTGAAAGCACGAACTGTTCCAGTATTCGTTTATGCGCAACTATTTTTCTTAGGCCAATACTTTGAATAATGGCTTAATTGTACACTTTGTTATAATTCTAATAGGGAATTTAGTTCATGGACAGCATAAAATAAAGTTTTGATGTCTGTGCGAATGAAGGTAACGTTTTAAGTTCCGGTTGAAAATAAAGTAATCATTTATTCCGTCACTGTTTACGATACGTTTTTAACCTTCAAATATCGTATTTAGTAAAATTACTGATCTTGCATCGGTTGCCTTAAGCAACTTAAATTGTTTCATTTAATGTTAGCATTAATTTGATTTCATTCGCATTGCTGCAACTTCTAGTTTAAGTTTTATAATTTCAAGAATTAAGGAGGCTCGAAAGGGTTTTTCGTTGCTATATTGTTTGTGAAACGATGGAAGATTACAAAGAAGGATGTTTAATGGTGTGGGCAAACTATATGTCTCCTTGCAACTCTATTGTTGGGCTATACTTTAAGGGTACTTGTGACGTCATATCAGTTACCATGGCAGCGCACAAGGTCCACAAAAGCGTCCTCTAAATTTCAGTTTTTGTAAATTATCTGAGAAACTAATTTGGTGACCTACCATTTCTATTTCTTTGCTGGAAAGTTCCCTAAATTCTTCAGACAGTATGGAAAAAAATTATCTAGTAGAATTAAATATATTTAAAGAAAAAGCGTTTTATGGCTTACAGAAAATTCCACTAGATAATTTTCCCCGAAACTTTTATATCTGAAGTGCCATCGTGAATGGTGCGTGCATGCAAAAAATCGAGATAGGTCACCGAGCAAACTTGTTGTGCAGCTAAAAACCCTTTCGAGCCTCACGCAAGCCATGGTTTAGGCGCGCGCGCGCTGGGGTTGACATTGACGCAATCAACTACGCCACCAAGCACACGACTAAAATTAAAGCAAAATTTTCCTACGGTGACTAAATCAATTTTAATGAACCTGTACTTAAACCAGGGAGACCAGAATAGCAGCATATCGCTAGCCACTAACTGTTAACGTCTTCCAGCTGAAAATCTAGCTGTTATCTTTCGAAAATTACACTGAAATCCAACTGCAAACATGTACCTGCAGATGGCGTAGTGCGCGCGCAGACACGCGAATGTCTTACTTACTGGGGAGGTGACAGGAAAAAATGTAACGGGCACCGTAAAAGTTTTCAAAAAAGATCAATAACTCTAAAAAACCCGTGGTTACCCCTACATTTTTTGTGGCGAAATGGAAGCGGCAAGCCTATTCAACATGTGATTAGTTTCTGGTCGTGAGCAAAAGGTATTTAGACTGTATTTTAGCTGAACCAGAGGAAGGCTGTCAGAGACGTTAAAAGCGATTTTGCAACGATTTTTTTACCAAAAACGTAGCAAAAATGATTTTCATGTTACCATTTGCCATGTAGTTTAAAGATCTTTCTAAATGTGTTTGCCCTTCTGTATGTAAAAGCGAATTCTAAGAAAATCTGTGAAGAAATATCGTTTCCCGCTTTTTTCAGAAAAATGCTGATGTCAGCATTTTTGTTGAGATTCAAGGCTAATTATCTCGAAAAAATGCGTGGCTACCCCTATTTTTCTTTGTGGATTCTAATAACCCTTGCAAATATCTACTTTTTCCGTGTGGTCCTAACTTGGCGCAAAAACCTTTGTATTTAGTAGGCACCGTCCTTAAACAACACTTTTTAGGTGGGAAGTGCATTTAAGTGTACCACAAACGCGCTTTTTTTTGTTTTGTTTTTTAACAAACAGCAACAACTATCTGTATCAACTTACCTTCTCAAGTATACATTGTCCCTGAGCAGACAGCAGCCATAAAAAAATAATAATAATTTAAAAAGTCGTCAGAAGTTCCGTTTAAAGAAAATGCAAGTCCAGTCCGTTGTCCAGTCCTTAGAATTTTTTTTTTCTAGCTAACCTTTTGTGGCGCGGCGTCGCAGTGAACAAAAAGCGTGCGAAAGTATAGCCTCGTTTTCGTTCTTTCCTCCAGGCCCTCTCCTCTGAAAAAAATCTTAAACATCGATCCTCGCCAAAAGCAATTGAAATTAGAAGAAACTGACAACGCCATCATAAAGAGCATACTCTCAAGCCTTTGGCAAAATTTTCTTTTATTCCTTCCTCGAATGGTCGTTGAGCAGGAAGCTGACAAACTTTTCAGTTAGATTTTCTACTGCCGCACTTTTTTAGGAAAAAGTAATCATGGCCATTTTTTAAAACACTATTTATTAAACTACAACTTCGCTTAAAAATATTCTTGGAGAAAGGTTCTAGTAAACTTTTAGAGCGAATATTAAACTTCGGTCCGTTCTGGCCACGTGACCGATGACGTCACAGCATTAAAAATGACAAAAATGTATATTTCATAAAAATATCAACCAATATCCAAATTTTTGTTTCCTCGCGTTTAATGCAACGCGATCGATAGCACTTGTACCCAGACTCCCACTTTTTGAAAATTGTATATAGCTCCCTTAAAGTGCATATTTTGTTCGGTACCCGGGCAGTCCGAAATGGCTCACACCATTGTGCTTCAAACCACGTTGACTGCTTTTTCAGTAACAAAATAATTTCGTCACAGTGAGCAAAAACGCACTTGTCAGTAAAGTCACGTGACCAATGACGTCATCACCCTTAGTCTTGTACAATAATTAGTTTATGGTAAGACTTATTTCTAGACAACGTGGGGGTCTTGCTGCCCTCAAACTGACCAAGTTATTTGGGAGTGACGATTTTCCAGCTGCAAAGGATTCTGGGAAGGTTCTTATTATAACTATATATTGTTATTTAATTATTATTAAGGAGAGGAGGGAGGGGGCGCAATTCGACGTTCGGATGTTTCAACAGATAAGGCGACGAAATATACTGCCAATCAAATTCTTGGTAAGAATGACATAATCATAATATAATTATAATTTCGCGCAGCCATTTTATAGAACTGTGTCTCTGCAGTTACAGTGTCGACCTAGATCAGAGCTTCTTGGATTCTATATTTCGCCTGTCAATATCTCTATTTATTCATGATATGTGGCTGTGTCTCACAAGGACTGGAAACTACGGAATTTACGTATTTGATTGGCTGAACTCGGTATTGAGAGCGGTCTAGACTTTTCCATCTAGAATATCATCTAGACCGGTAACGGTGAAAAAGTTGCAAACTAAGAGGCAAAAATGTTGACTATCTTTCTTCGAGCATTATTTATCTGTGGAAGTGCCAAACTGAATCTGATGAGAAAAGAAAAGTTAAGAGAACGAGCGGACTTTGCGGGTGGAATTAAGTTCAGCTCATCGCCGTTCGCAAGCAAAGTGTGGGCTAGTACAAACCAGTTACAATAAACGAATTCATTTTTTTGTTCTTTTTCATCATGTTAACCGAGCTTAGCCGCGGTCTGTAGGGTCTATAAATGCGTTCGGCGCGGTCTGTACTCACAACCTCGGTCAAGGCGATTCTTTAGTAATTTACAAATACGCCTTTTGAACACCGTAAGCAAAGTAATAAAAAAATCAGGATATTTTACTGCACAAGAGTTACGCTTAACTATTTACTATTCACGTTGCACCGTCCAGTATCCTATAGCTTTTACTTTATCGATTCCATGCTGTTTTCCTCATCTTCAAACTTCCGTTTAAGACGATTCTTGAATTTTAACCTTTTTAAACCTTTTTTGTGGGCTGGTATGAAAGCAGAACAAATAATAGACAGCTTGGCAAACTCTATATGGTTTGCTTGCATTTCACATCTGCTTTTGATTGACAGAAGAACCCCTGTGGATTTGTAACGTCATAAATTTGCATTTTTGGTTACATTCACAATATAACCTAGAAATTAAAAGTTAATTATTTTTGTAATTGAATCAAGAGAATACGAGCTAGGACCCTTTTAGGGCTCACATCTAACGCAACGATCTGTAACGTAACAACTTGACTGCAAAAGTTTCAGTTAAATGCATTACATGTTTTGCAATATGTGCTTCTTTGAAGTTGACAGATTCGATAAGCGAGATCAAAAACTTTTAATTGAGTTTCAGCTGACCCAATTATTAACGGTCTATTTCTTAATTTATGTTACATTAAAAAAGCGAGGTCTTGTCATCGTCGAGACTGTGTGATCAACTTGAAATCCGTAGTTCAAAAGGGTTTTTTGTTTTAAAAGGGTTAAATTAATAATCTAAGGGCGCGTTCGTTTGGGATATTCCGGAATAACAATATATTCCGGAATATATTCCGTCTATTCTGCTCCTGGGAGCAGAATAGCCGGAATGGAAATCCAGGTATTCCGCGGAATGAGAATAGCTCCCAAACAAACGCTTACTCGCATTATTCCAGTTATTCTTATTCCGGATCGATCCCAAACGAACGCGCCCTTAATCGTTTCAAAATGCGTTTTGCTATTTGTCAGGGCTTTCTAGTCTTTCTGTTTCTCAATACAATGCTTTCGTTGAAAACCTCAATTTTCTGAGCATATTAAAGGAGATCCCTAGGATTTAAGGCCCACGCAGTGTCTGAAGTTATTGTATGTACTCCCTTACTGGACAAGTGACTGGCACACCATACGTTTTCATAAAAGATGAAACTTTTCTCTTATATTTCGCTTGAAATTTCCAGGCTGGAAACAGTGTTCTTAAACCTTAAAATCCTTACCTCAAGTCAAAAAAGGTAGTTGAAAAAAGTATCGCTACGTTCCTCATTTTAAGATTAAAATGGATTGGGAACACTACCAGACAGTTGACCCCCTCGAAAAAGAGCCCCAGGTTCGTAGGGGACTGTTTGGTGTCCGTCTATTAATTCATCACTTCAAATTTCAATTTTCCAAATCCATCAAATCTTTAAATTTTCTTATTTTCCTCAATTTAACCTATCCTTTAAGAAAAAATATCTAGATTCACAAAATATTCAAAAATCATCCAAAAAATTTACACAAAACCGTAAAACATTGGTGAATGTTCTAAATAGATTGATTTGGCCACAGGCGGCCCAGACGTTGAATACGATTAATACGTGACATTAGTTTGTTGACGATTGCGTTACGAATTTAGCCGTTTATAAGACAATGTATGGGAATGCTTCGAAAATTGCTCGAAATGCTACCTGTGGAAAATGATTGCAATAAAATGGCTTACCTTATGTTTACATTGCGTTATTTCGATGTCTCTGGGTTCCTGGAGGTGGTTTAGAGCCATTTAGGCGAGTTTTATGTTCTGGCGGTTGGCTTCCCCTAAAGAAAAACACAAGGCAGGCGACCCACTGGCCCAACGGTCCGCACTCGAAGCTCCGTAAATTCCACAAAAACGGTCCAATCTCGCCCAAATTGCCTCATGACAGCCGTCGATAACTCTTCTTCCCATTCGCTTTTTACCAAGTGTCCAAGGTTTATCTTAACCACCCAAGAATCGCTGGTTTTCCAACTCTAGCTTTCCATTTCTGCCCCGTCTCAATCCGAATTCGTTTCTCTTGGGCACAAGATTTGAATTTCAAGCTTAGCGACCGCGCCATCGTGACAAAGTCGCCTCCAGCCGTCGAGTGGCACGGGGCATTTTTGATCTTGCAAATTACACCGTGCCGCGGTCTCTGGGGACGTTTCACCGGAAACAGCGGGAAATTAATCCGGCTGACTGAGAGCGCGTGTTATCGCAACGAGCAGCTTATAGTTCGTTTAGATCTATCAGACTAAAGAAATACAGTTGCTAAAAATTTTAAACGCCGCTTCCCTCTTCGGAGTTTAGTTCAAGTTTGTCCTCGTTTCTTGGATTTCAGTTCAGTTGAAGTGAAAGTTTCAAATCGTCGCTTGTCACAGGGTGTGAAGTTTCACCGTGGCTTGAAATCAAATTCTTCGTTTTGCTAGCGGTGGACATAACCTCCTGATTACAGGCCAAGCTGGAGCAGGAAAATCTACTGTTGTAAACTTCATCAGACAAGACTGTAGAGAACGTGGTCTGAAAGTTGCTGTTGTTTGCTCCAGTGGAATCGCGTGTAATGATAGTAAATAAAATAGACAGGCCAAACACGACTCCTACGGTTCGTGGCATCACAGGCGGCCCAAGCGCGAGATGAGAGGAAATAATTAAATATAAATGAAGCGTACGCGTACGTGACTCTTGCCTTCGAGCGGTGTTGTGTTACAAAGATGCGATTTACAAGGGTTTGTATGGGAACTTTACGGGTTTGCTTTAAATAGCTAAAATGTAAAGTTATGTGAATAAAATAAACTTACCTTACTTTCCTTTCGTATTCTTTGTTGTTTCACGGTGTTTGAGGCCGTTTTGAAGCGTTTTCAGCGAGTTAGCACTGGTGGTGGTGTCCCACCACCACCAGTGCTAACTCGCTGAAAACGCTTCAAAACGGCCTCAAACACCGTGAAACAACAAAGAATACGAAAGGAAAGTAAGGTAAGTCAGTTTTATTCACATAACTTTACATTTTAGCTATTTAAAGCAAACCCGTAAAGTTCCCATACAAACCCTTGTAAATCGCATCTTTGTAACACAACACCGCTCGAAGGCAAGAGTCACGTACGCGTACGCTTCATTTATATTTAATTATTTCCTCTCATCTCGCGCTTGGGCCGCCTGTGGTGGCATTTGTACATGTGCCATTTATTGTTTGGTCTTTCAACCTTTTGTCGCTTTACTCTTGTTCATGAAGGGCATTTCGTATTGTGTTATAAGGAGAAACACTAGAGCCATTAGATCGTGCTACGGCAAATTTAAGAGGTCTTAGGTCTGCATGACTTCCGCTGTTATCTGCGTCTCGCTTCGATTAGTTTGACACCTCTATAATTTGCCATGTGTTAGTGTATTGTTTAGCTCATTTCTGTTGCAAGATATGTTTCTGAGTCTCCAAGTATTTGCTTTTGAGCGACAAAATATGACGTTACCGTGAATGAGTTGCTTACTTGTATTATAAATTGTGACACGGCTATGATTAGAACTGTTTGCAAGTACAGTTTGATAGATTCCTGTCAGTCTCAGAATCGAATCGGGACGACACTGTGTACCTAAATTACCTGAATGTCTTAGAATTTGTCAACACTGCCACTCTAACCAAATTGAGAACGAAAATCATTTCTTATTTCTTTGTGATCGTTACAAAACTATTAGACAACAAACAACAAGTGACATTGTACTTAAATATCCGTTATTTAATCTTTTTAACGATACTGAAAAAACTATATTCTTGTTCAATAATGCTGATTCTTTCATTTGTAAGAAACTAGGTTACTTCATATATGAAGCATTGCATATAAGAGAAACATGTAATATTATTTAATTTAAAGTGATTAGTATTGTATTAGTTATTATTTTAGGTAATACCATCTATATGAGAATACCAATAAATTGTTGTTGTCACGGCTATCGTATTTGCCCTCCTATGTTTCTCTTTGGAGACGCCGTCCAGGTATAGCCTTGCTTCGAGAAAAAAATACGCTTTTCTGATCGAGCTTATGTTTCTGGAGCTCGATGTATAGGTTTATTCCTCCTTTGATCGTTCTGGTACCATAGGTTTCAAATATAGCTCTTTGCGCTCAAGTCTGTTGACTGTGTTGCGTGTTCTATGCCATTTTCGGCTTAGTTTTCCCGCTGTTTCCGGTGAAATGTCCCCAGAGACCACGGTACGGTGTAATTTGCATGATCAAAAGTGCCCCGTGCCACTCGACGGCTGGAGGCGACTTTGTCACGATGGCGCGGTCGCTAAGCTTGAAATTCAAATCTTGTGCCCAAGAGAAACGAATTCGGATCGAGACGGAGCAGAAATGGAAAGCTAGAGTTGGAAAACCAGCGATTCTTGGGTGGTTAAGGTAAACCTTGGACACTTGGTAAAAAGCGAATGGGAAGAAGAGTTATCGACGGCTGTCATGAGGCAATTTGGGCGAGATTGGACCGTTTTTGTGGAATTTACGGAGCTTCGAGTGCGGACCGTTGGGCTAGTGGGTCGCCTGCCTTGTGTTTTTCTTTAGGGGAAGCCAACCGCCAGAACATAAAACTCGCCTAAATGGCTCTAAACCACCTCCAGGAACCCAGGGACATCGAAATAACGCAATGTAAACATAAGGTAAGCCATTTTATTGCAATTATTTTCCACAGGTAGCATTTCGAGCAATTTTCGAAGCATTCCCATACATTGTCTTATAAACGGCTAAATTCGTAACGCAATCGTCAACAAACTACTGTCACGTATTAATCGTATTCAACGTCTGGGCCGCCTGTGCGTTGAGCGACGTGCAAACAGCGTTCAGGTGAAATCCCCCCTTAAGGAGGCTCGAAAGGGTCTTTTGTTGCTGCAGTGTTTGTGAAACGATGGAAGATTACAAAGAAGGATATTTAATGGTGTGGGCAAACTATATATGTCTCCTTACAACTCTATTGTTGGGCTATACTTTGAGGGTACTTGTGACGTCATATCAGTTACCATGGCAACGCACAAGGTCCACAAAGACGTCTACTAAATTTCAGTTTTTGTAAATTATCTGGAAAACTAATTCGGTGACCTATCATTTTTATTTCTTTGTTGGAAAGTTCCCTAAATTCTTTAACTTTTCAGACAGTATGGAAAAAAATTATCTAGTAGAATTAAATATATTTAAAGAAAATGCGATTTATGGCCTACAGAAAATTCTACTAGATAATTTTCCCCGAAACTTGAACATCGTGAACATCGTAGCAACCCTTCGAGCGAGACAAGTCGACCTCTTGCGACTTTGTCGATTTCTCGGCCACTTCGTGACCATCGCAACGCTGCTTCGCGTTCTAAACCCTCGCAGCTCGCTTCGCACGCTTAACTAGTCCACCCTGAAACTAATGAGGTCGATTTGTAGCAAGTCTACATGTACATACATTAAGTAACTAAAAGGCTTCTTCCCGAATTTGCTGTCGTAAAGGCATTTGGCCGGTGCAGGATTTTAAGAGAGGTCTTGTGAGCTTTCACTGTACGTGTTTGCTTTTCGTTAATTCTGCATATACAGCATGGGTTAAAACCTCACTTGTTTGCCAAAGTACCGTTTCTTGTTTGCCTTATAAAGAAGCAACTGTTTCCGGTTGATTCAACTGTGATACACATTTAAACATCAAGCAATGCAATATAACACAAAAGTAGATTGAGAGAGTTGCCGTCGATTACGATACTGATAGATTGTCTTACCAGTTTCAATTTTAGAATAAATATATCTTCCTACCTGCAATGGGGACATGAGCTAAGGATAAAAGTAAAGTTTTGACAGCGAAGACGACCAACTTCCTCATGATAGATCTCTATAACTTCCTCAAGAAACCTTCAGATGAAAATATAATTTATTCATCTATATGGTAGGGTGAGCAGAGCAAATTTATGATCTAATTAACATTTCTGTCAAGTTATTAAAACGATGAAATCAATAACGAAGAGCGCGAAGTCTAAAAATGGAATGTAAATTATTGGAACCTTTCGTGAGTCAGACAACTTAAGCGTGTTCTGGGAGAGAGATAGGAGGAAAATGAACTCCAAACTTTCGTTTTAAAAACTGTTTTACGCGGGTTTTGCTTGTCTGAGTTTGTTTGAGTTGTAACATCACTCACGCGCTTCGATTTTTGAAAAGGTAAGTAGTGTGGGAAACTTCACTATTTTTTCTTTAATAAATAAACTATAAAATAAACATTCAAAAGCGGATAAATACAGATACGCGAGAAACTCATACAAGAACTCACTTGAAGTGCACAATAAACAATTTGACCATACGAAAGTATAGAAAAGGGCGGTTTTAATTATCACTATTTCGAGTACCCGAGATGATTCGATTTAGTACCCTCTTTCCCATAAGCGCCTGCTCTCTTGAGTGCATACGCTTTTTTTTCTAACACCCCTATTCGAATAAGCGCATCCACAGCAAAAGTTATATTACAGTCAAGATATTGGCATAGAATGGATTGATTTGATAGTGTAATTACGTCCAGAAACATATCACCTATCTGATTTGATATGCTTTTGTTACTTCATATTGAATGTTATGATACTATTAGTCTACTCACGGCCCGGGGGGGGGGGGGGGGGGGGGGTACTCCCAGAAAAATTTGGTGGGGGTGTGCGGCCCGCTTCCCAAATCCCTTACCCTATTTATGACCAAAATCTGCGTTATTCCCTACCCTATTTATGACCTGACCAAAAATTTGAAACCCTATTTATGACCTGAACCTTACATCAAAATCCTGTTTCATACCTGCATTATAATCGGATCCCTAGCTCAGACCAACGTTAAATTACCGTAAACATAATTTGTGAAGGGCTTTTGTTAATTTTCTTTTGGTTTCTTAAAAGCATACTCATATTGAGGCTAGAGTACAAAAACCATACCCTTTTTATGTCCAAAATGGCCAAAATCAGCAGAAATTGATACCCTATTTATGACTAAAATGGCTGAAAAATCATACCCTTTGGGGCCGCACATACCTATATAGCCCATATAAGGGAGTACCCCACCCCCCCCGGGACCTCACGGTTTAGAACCGCTATCGGTGCAGTTCTTGAGTTGCAATGTCTTTTATTTTTCTTTAAGTAGTTGCACTACATCCAGTTGTATATCCTCAAAAGCACTGAAAAAAGCCTCCCGTCTCTGGAAGCTACCCACGTAAGTCGAACATGATCGCGGACCCTTAAGGCATCAGGATTGATTTGCTAGTACGTTTTAAATTTGTATACGACGAATTTAGCTATTTATACCACGGTCTCCACTTGTCCCCGACTGCCACATGCACTGTACAACAAAGCGTTTCTGCAAGCTTCTGTATAAGAACTCATCTTGGCCTCTGTGCAATGGTTCTTGTTTTCCATATAAGCGCAAACACTCAACAACAACAACAACAACAACAACAACAACAACAAAAGGCCTGTTGAAATAAGCATGAGCCTCCTCTGTAAGGAAAACGAGACCCCAGCGTGGCAAGAATCCTCCGCATAGTATAACTGAGTCTCCTCCATAGAAGTGAAACTCCTCCGCCGGTGGAAATAAACCTCCTCCGTGGAATCAGTCCTCCTCTGTGCTCCGAGATATCAAAGTAACATACACGTTACTAGTTTCCCATGTGGCGTAAATCTGCAGGCAGGTCTGTAAAAGAGCCCCAAATTATGCCGCAAATGATCAAAGGACCCGAAATGATCTCTAGATTTGGCACCGCCTAGGATTTGCACAGTGGATTAAAAAATTGTAGTCCACTAGTTTTTTTCTTACTGGTAATAATACAATATACATATTTTGACACGTAGTTACCTCATGTAACATAAGCAAAATGTACAGTATTTGAACGATTTAAGTGTAAATTTCACAACTTGGACACTGTGGCATGATCAAGCTTTGACTATACTTGATGTAATTTCGCTACAAAAGTTAACTTGAAGTACAATGTTTCATAATCTCCGAAATTCTCACCGAGGGTTCCGCACGTGGTATGTGCGCCGTATGGCGAGTCATTTGGGTACTTTTTGGTAAAAAA
>JAHPZR010026358.1:0-25000 GCA_019787425.1 Platygyra sinensis
CAGTGGTGAGATTTATTCCCCCTACAAGACCCAATGGTTTGAGAAAAGGTTTATTAGTTCAAGCCTTGCGGCGGTTGGAGTATTCCCAAAAAAATTCGGTGGGGTGTGTGCGGCTCCCACCCTTACCCTATTGAAGACCAACATCTGCGATTTTCCCTACCCTATTTATGACCGTTGCCCGAAGTATAATTATCGAAGAGCGCTTGTTTATGGTCTTGACGATAATGACGAAAAAGTAGCCTAGTAGAAGTACAAAAACCATCCCCTATTTAAGACCAAAATGGCCAACTCGATACCCCATTTATGACCGAAACCGCTGACAAAAAACTATACCCTTTAGGGCCGCAAATGCCTGTATAGTCCATATAAGGAAGTACATGCCCTGGGGGTGGAGGGAGGGAGCTTCAAGGAGGCTTCTACACATTGGCTTGTTTCTGGGACACGACTTTGAGCCAACTTTACTGAGGTGTCAGGAACGCTAGATTTGAAATCTGAGATCCCTTATTTAATTTCTTTATTGTTTGTTTTGCCGGTCTCAAGATAAACTCCCCGGTCACACCTTGTAAATAGCCAACAGGTTAACCAATCCGGCATCACTTGGGATTTCAAAAATTTGGAGTATTTGTTTTTATTTCAAGCAAATGATAACGTGACAGCGTTATGAGGTAGTGAGGTGGACGGCCCAGAACTGATCTGATTAACGATCAGCGCTTGAGAAATCAGTTCTTTGATTAACGTGTATTATTTTGCGTAGAATAGGAACAAGGCCTTGCAAGTATTACGTACACGACTGTATGATATGCAGCGACAGCAGGCCGACTCAGAGAGAACAGAGGCCCGCAGGAAACAGGTCAGTGGTTTTTCTAAAAAAAAAACTCAACCTGAGTTTTTTCTTACCTTCGTTGAGTCGGGAAGACTCTGGCTTCGAGATTGGTGACACATGTTCCAAGACATTTCCAGTAAGCATGCGTGTTTGATAATTACCTTGTGCATGTCTTGGACAAGCTCTGGGACTAGGTTTAAAGGAAATAAGCCAGTGAATTGTTTAAGTATTTTTAAACGAAAAGTTATTTGAAAAAAGGGGTGTGAATTTCGTGAGAGTTGCCATTTTAGATCATGTGAGGTTACATGAGTGTCTATTTTCTTTTGTCAGAGGATAATTGTCATCTGTGTTGTGTATGGTTCGTAAAATTCAGTACTGTTTAGTAGTGGGGTAGGGTGGCTTCAGATAAAGATATGTTGTGATTCGTAACCATTTACACAAAAGGTTAATTTTTGATTAGATTGGAAGTGGAGAGCGATCGGAAAAGATCAGGACATACAACTTTCCACAGGTTGGTTTCTAGTTTCAGCAAGGGTAGTTCAGGTTTTTGTTTCATTTAGCGTGACTCAACTGTGGTCTCAAATCAGTCTATGTTTCAGTTGATAATGTGAATTGGCCACCGTAAAGAGATTCGAAAGCTGACGTTTCGAGCGTTAGCCCTTCGTCAGAGCGATTCAGGGGCGAATGACGTCATGTCCATGTTCGTCCATGTGCTCTCTTTGGAATGTGCACTATTGCGGGCTTTCGAGTGTCGAGGCAGCTTATTGTGGACTGTAGCGGATAAGTTATTTATTTAAATCTTGCTTTGGGTTTAAGGGCATTCAAAGACTTCATGTAGACATGTCTTCACGAAATGTGTTCGACTTTCATACGAACAGAAAGCTGAAGTTTGGCTGCGCGTGTTGTAAACCCTCTTCTCTTCGACCAAACCAACGCTGCTTTCTGCTGAATAAATCAAAGGAGGAAATGCGTAGTCTCCCTTTGCTGGCTTAGGTTTCTGTGCGCAAAATATGTAACATGAACCCAACGAAATTGTTTACATACATGTAGGAAAAGAGTCTAACTCCCACAGGATTACTTTGGTACAACAACATGTCCTCCGTTCATTGTTTCGGAAGTGAAAAGCTCAAAAGCCGTTTTCCCGAAACCAAAGCGGTTCAAAGTCGTGTTCGTAAACAGTATAATTGTCCTAGTTTTGGTGACAGGCACGTTGTCTCGCATATCATATCGACGGAACAGGCAACGGTTGTGTGGAATTACACGGTCCAGAATCGTAGCTAGGTACCAGTTAGTATAAAACATGCGGACTACGGACTTGGTATAAACGGGTATAAAAGATGGATTGAGGCATAAAACGCGGACTAAGCATTACGGACTGAGCATAAAGCACGGATGCGGACTAAATGAAGCCCACCTACTGCACTCCGTGTTTTATATTGACCGGTCGTAATGTACCAGTCAAATCGAAGCTTAAACATCCCACCTCCCCCCCCCCCCCGGGGGCATACCCCGGGCATTTGACGTCTTTTCCTGCCCGGGAGGGGGGGAATTTGACGAACTTAGTCTTCCCGGGGGCGAGGCATTTGATCACTACTCATAGGGGGTGGAGACTTTGATTGCTAGCCTCGATTTCATGTTACGAGTCGCGCTAATTCTACGTGGCGTGATAAATCATGGCGGAGACAAGCCTTGATGCATTCAAAGCGAAAGATACCCGATTAGTGGGGGACTGGCTGAAAAGAAAAGGCTTGCACAAGCTTTGCTCCGTATTTGAAGGTATTCAAGAACCATTTATTTATCTTTAGCATGTAAGAGTCTTGTCTACAAAACCATGTTTACATACACAGCTTCCGGAGCATAATAGAAGCCACTGAAAATTTTCCCGGGGGTGGGGCATTTGATCACCAGGAATGGACCCATGATGGGGCATTTGAACAGCTTTTCGGCCTCGGGAGGGGAGAATTTTAACAAAAATTTTCCAAAAATTCAAATGCCCGCGGAGGTTGCCCGGGGGGGGGGGGGATTTTTAAGCTTCGATTTGACTGGTACATAACTAATATTATGTAATACATGTTTAAACAAATCCTCTCGTATGCACGTGTTTTTCAATTAAGATCAACAATCAATTCATTTGTTTTAGCCCCTGCTTAAGGGAGACCAATTTCACGTCTACCTAACAGCTGAGGCACAAAATGTCTCCATAGAATTTTTGCTTTTTAAGATACCGAACTGGCGGCGAACCTGCCAAACTACAAAGATACCAAGCCAACCTGCCAAGATACGAACCTGCTAAAACTCGAACGCACTCTTTAACCTACGATTACTGCAAGTTGTTAATATATAGCGAAAGAAGTTGATGTTGCTTGCGAACAACGAACTCTAATTGTCTAAGTCTAATTGCTAATTAATTGTCTCCATAAGGGTCGCGTAACTGATCACAGAATAGGCCTGACCAACCACGGCCTGGAACTTTTCCTTGAAGGCGAAGACAAGCTACATGACATGATCCGGGCTCTGCAGTCTCAACATGAAGCTGAGGCTTTACAGCAGCTGACCAGTCAATACAGCAGTGGGGGCAAACAAGATAGCACTAAGCAAAATGGGACTGAAATAACATCAAAATAGTTGAGGCATACAGGTTGTTGTGCTGTCCAAAAAGGTGCAAAATAAAGCTTTAGCAGGTTGCCGTGAATTATCGGGCGGCATTTTACCGTCTTGTAGAAGAGAGAATACTCGCATCTGTATGTCGACATCACAAATTCCCAGACGCTAAATTGCAAAGTTGCAGCCAAGGTTAATGTTTTTATTTAAATTGCACATAGTTTGCTATCTTGAACCCAGAATTCCCACGACCAGCGTTAAACAGAGTGAGATCTGGTACGAGATTACAAAGTTTTAAAGGGACACAGTCAGCTGGCGCACATGCGCAATAGATACCATTTCATAGTTAATTTGCATAAAACGTAGACTCGACAAATACTGTTTTTAACCAGATATGATAAAAATAGCACCATAGGATGAGCAAAACGACACTCAAAAACAGGTTTTTCAGTAAACGATTGAAAATCAACCAAAACACTGCGAAAATTGAAGCGGATTTCTAGATGAACTTTGGTGAACTTTTTCTTAAGTGACAAAACTAGTGTTCGGGTCAGCGCGGTCCTAAAGCTGAGTGTGACCCTTTAAAGCTGATTTCCAGTCCGTACTGCGCAGTCTCAGCGCTCTAATGTTTGTCAGTCTCACAAACATTACAGGCAAGTCGATGTTATTCGTTACGAACTGCTTACCTTATCTTTGAGGCTCATTTAAATTCTTTTTCCATCAGTTTCATTGAGTTTTACAGCTTTGAAGTTTTTTCATCAAGTGATATGAGAAAGAATAAAGCATAAAGCTTCGCATCGAAAAATGGCAGTTGACATGAAACTTTGAATTTAATTCGTGTAAGTATATGCGAAATGCTACATTTTGTGACGTCTTACATGAAACAAAACAAACGTCGTAAACAAACTCTCGAGAGTACACTGAACGGACTGGAAATCATCTTTAAGATCGAAGGTTGCCTTAAGGGATGCCTCGCTCCCAGTCCTATTTCTGGTGAAATCGGACTGGGAGCGAGGCTGTGTCAACAAGTGAAGAGATTCACTTGAAGAAAACAATTTTCTATTTATCTTTGCGGACATGTGCCAAAGAAGTCACCCATAAATTCTGAGAGACTTCGGAGCCTCAATGAAGAGTTATTTTGGAACGGAGCAAAAGATTGATACCTATTTATTCCGAAATATCTGATAATGGTTTTGCGTTTGAAGTGTAATTTCCATATTTTATATGATATATATCCCTCCTCCTTTGAAGCGAATTGTCTCAAATGACAGTGCTGTAAACATTATAAAGCTTGCTTTCACTTTTCACACTGTTTTCCTTTCATGTTCTTACTCAAATTACAGCCGATGTTAATTATTCAAAGGTTTGAGGAAAATGAATTGTTTCTTGATAAAAACGTGTATTTGCCGTGTTTTGCATTTTTAATTTCCTCCAAAATCGAATCGATCAACTGACAAAAGCCAAACCGTACTTTCTAAGATAAGAGGTTCGCGAGAAAATTAATGTGCCGTGGAAAAATAGCTCTTGTTGTAACCTGCGCCGAAAGTTTCTTTTGTGTTTAGGATTAAAATTCAAATTAAGCTTTATATGTTTCATGTCCTCCAGCCAAGATAAAAACCTGCCATGGAAACAAGTAACTATGCTTGAAAATGCTTCACAGCTGTTTCAATAAATGCACTTAGCTGACGAGAGATTAGCAAGATTTTTTATTTCTCGTTTCATTGTTTAGTGAAATAAAAGATGTGGATTTCAGTCGGGATACTGCACGGAAATTGCTGACATCACTCCAACATCTTCTCGCCTCAATTTTCCTTAATTTTAAGAGCGATTCGTTGTGTTGTGGTGGACGTAAAATGTCAGCTGTGTCTAATTACGGACAATGTTCAGAATGGATATTCGCTTTCTGTTTTTCATTAAACACCTCTGTGTCAGTTGTGAATGATATGTATAAAACTGTTAAGTAGAAAAATATGCGTTGAAGAGAAACTTCAGCCCGGTTAAATATCGAGAGTTCTCGAGTCAGATCGGGCTGTTTTGCAATATTGCTGTTAATTCCTTTTCTGTCTTCTTTATTCAATAAACAAACACTTGTTAACACTTTCAGTACCTTGTATTTGAATTTTTCTGGCGAACATCTAGCAAACAACTGAAAATTTCAGTTTAAGTGATAGCGACATTTTTTTCTTTTAATAAAATGAAGTAACATTTCACGCGGAGATGAATTAATAAAGTGACTACAATAAATTGAAATTATTTTGCTGGTTACAATGGACCCAAAACGTTGAACCATGGGTGAGCGAGATTTATTTTATTGATGTATTTATTTATTTATCTGTTCCCATTACAAGGATAAGAGAGTATTACCCGGAGAGAGTACCAAGGTGCAAGTTCTGTGCTCTGACCAAACGAGTATCATTTCAAATGTTATCTGTTTTCTCGTCCGGTTAATCCAAAGAAAATGAATTTTCATCAATTTGTAAGGAATATGCAAATTTTGGATGTCAAGCGTTTGTGTAATGAACGCAACGAATATTTTTACCTTTAAATAGCCTTCACAAATTGTTTTAACGGGTGTTAAAGGCGATTCAAACTTGATTGGCATCTCTTCAATGACTGCTGCTCAAATTTGTCTTATTTCAGACAAATTAATTTGCATAACTTACGGCATATAGGCGATTTATTGGGCGACTTGCTTTCAACTACTGGAGTCAGGCCTAAAGAGCGGATATCTATGCGACATTTGGAAGCCGCAGCTTTGCCATTTAATCTTCCATGAAATGTTAATATAACAGAGACCTCAACTTATCGACACAGGAACAAACATTAACGCTGAAAAGTAACTGCTTCATCTCTGGAATTGTCGCAAGAATTTAATTCAAGGTTATTTCTTGTCACCAGTGCCCAAGATGAATGTTGCTCTGGAAAGTTTTGTCAAAACGCACGCCGATCATTTCGTTCAACATCGTCGAAGAATGCTAATGACAATCGAGAAAATAATTAATCCATTATTGGCGGAAGTTAAGAAAATTGATGCGAAGTTTGATTTCGAGTTGATCGGTCCTAATAGCTTTTATGTCGTCAAATCACCAACCCACGTCGAAGTGCTTCTAATTTTTCAAGGAATCGACCCCGAGGAGATTTCAATCGAGGACGGGCAAACTCCTGCGGGGTTTTCGCTAGCAAGGCTGGCCGGCAAAAGGATGGTTTCTCGCTGGAAATTCTGCAGTGGAAACAGCAACCCTAGCAAAGTCTATTTGTCGGCGAAAATTGTTAAAGAGAAGCTTTTCGAGCTTGTTAAACGAGTGGTCAACGATGAACCCAATGAACATGAAGGGAAGGCAAACATTGCTGTCAACGAAGCCGGCGACGACGATACAATTTCACTGCTGGTTAGCGGGCACGATGCCGAACCATTCAGCCTCAATCTCGTCCCAGCGATTCCTTGTCCTGGACGCTGGGTATTTTCTGCGCATGCGTGGAAATCCAAGCCAGTTGATTGGGTGAACAGGAAGTTGAAAGAGGAGTTGATACGAAGTGGTATTCACCTAGTTGCCAGGTCGTCACCTAGAAAGTCAGGATATCAGTGGCAAATTGACTTTCCAGGGCCTATGAGAAAACTGCTGGAATTGGATATGGGCTGTCGCACAAAATGTCTTCTTATCCTTGAAATCATCATGGAAAACATGCAGCCCTGTGTAGAAAGATGCGACAGTTTTCAATTAGAAACTCTTGTTATGTGCGTGACCGAGAAATTTCCCATCAAATCCTTTTGGAGCGATGAAAAGCTTACCAATCGTTTCCTGGACATAATGAAAGAACTGCAACGGTGTCTTTCCGAAAGAAGTCTGAGCCATATTTTTCTGCCCAACGTAAACTTGTTTCGAGGCGTGGACAAACTTGCTTTGGACAGCTGGGAGGAAGGAGTTCAAAAAGTCTTGAGGGACCCGGAAAAATTCCTTAACACATTTGAACTATTCAAGTACACCACTTCTTTATAGACATTAAAATAAACTTTAAATACTTATATTTCTTTATTGTCTACTTTAAAGGGGTTTTGAATATGACTCAAAAGTGAAGGGACTTTATCTTCGCTAAGCTTTGTTGCGCCCTCGATTTTGCTCTGCATCTTTTCAAGAGGTTATCGAGTTTCTGAGAACTTTGGAGCCTTGTAAAATTTGTCAACTAGGGCACAAAAAGCAATCAAACATAAATTCTCCCAACTTGTTGGGGGAAAAAGGTAATATCACGTTTTAAGAATTTGATGTTACATAAAGGAAGTCCTTTGCGAAATTCTTTTTTTAAGGAGAACTAAACTTGACGTGAATTTATGTTGAAAATTTATAGTTTTTTTTATATTGTTTCTTTATTTACAGCGTCCCGTATCGGTTCCCAAGCGAGCTAAACAAAAGTAAGAAAACATAGTTTATTGTAAAACGCTTGAACAATTACTGTAATGCAATTAAAACATAGATGATTTATTTCTACGACTCTCGATATTTTTTACAGCATTGATATAGATGCCAATATTGGGAAACTCAACAATTGTAATGGAGTAATTTTTGTAGACCGGTCAGTATTAAAAAATGACAGAAACTAATAAGGGCCTGTTTACATGGAGGGAATGTGCCCCGGCTGACCGGGCTACCCGGCTAGAAGGGTTGACAAGCCTTTACATGCAACTCACCTAACCGGGGTAGTGGGCTGCGTGGCCACTGGGCTATCTTTTGAGCGGCCGCTACGCACAACAAAAGCTAACAAACAAATTGGCCCATCAAAGAAACTATTTCTATCTTCTCTCAGCTTCCTGCACTGGCACGGGCCTGTTCTTCGCGTGGGACTCATCTATTGCATTGATCTCTTCAGGTTGACTGTCCTTCTGTTCGGCAGATAACACTGGCAAATGGTAACCACGTAAAATTCACCTCGCGCCGCTATGTTTTTGCGGTTTATCTCACCTCGGCTAGCCGGGATAGCCCGGCACGAACCGTTTACATGACAAAAAGCTATCTCGCCGAGCCGGGTACCCCAGGCAGGTGGACAGGGTTCCCCAGGTAGGCGGGCTATCCTGTCTAGCACGTAAACGCTTCAATGCGTTTTCTACAGAAACGTATGAGAAGTTAACCCTCCGAGGGTAGGTCGGGGGCGAGCCGGGTAGCCCGTTTAGCCGGGGCACCGTCTCTCCTAAGTAATTGTTGATGACTTACCTTGGCGAAGATGACTGAAAAAGGACTCAGAAAGGATGGCGGAGCAAGGAGCAAGGATGGCGGAGCAAGGATGGCCCAGTGGTGAGAGTGCACAGTCGCCTCCCAGCTCCCACCTATGTGACCTGGGCTCGATTCTGACCCAGTGG
Source organism: Platygyra sinensis (assembly GCA_019787425.1). NCBI lineage: Eukaryota > Metazoa > Cnidaria > Anthozoa > Scleractinia > Merulinidae > Platygyra > Platygyra sinensis. Next base: position 8,775 of record JAHPZR010026358.1, read on the forward strand.
GTTAAGTTTGTTCTTGGTTCTCGCATTGTTCTCAGGAGTTTTTCTCCGCCGGACTTCTCCGCTCTTTTCCTCCCTCTACGAAAACTAACACTGGCTGGCAGGGTCTTAAAATAACTGAGGAGAATGTGCTGCCTTTGTAATTATATCTTCAAATGGTTAGACATTCAAGTCTTCTCGGATAACGACTATAAACCGTAGGCCCCGTCTCCTGCATCTTCAGTGTTTCATGGTTAGCAGGGGACGTTAAAGAACCCACGCACTTGTCGATAAGAGTAGGGGACGTAGTTCCCGGTGTCGTGGTCTAACTCTACATGTATGGGTCGGGCGGTGAAGATCAATAATGGACTGATAGCGGCAGCCTGAGGCGCCTTATATAAGCTGACGTCCGATCTCACCAAATAGCCTGAGGAAACATTGTAAAATTGGTCCTGAAAAGCCCCAAGGGGAGTGTCCAATTCGTGCAATTACAATTACAATTACAATTACACTCTAAATTGCAATTCGAACAGGACAGAGGATCCACATAAAAATCAGCTGCGAAGGATGATGCGCCTTAACCTCTAAATATTGCAATTTTTATGAAATAAGTTTCAATAAGCATGAGGTTCTCTCAGTAGCGGCGGGCTTAAGCCCTGGCCAAACGGAGTCGCAAGTAAACGCAAGTTGAAAAGTTGGGTCTACTTGCGACTCCGTTTGGCCAGGGTTTGCGTACGCTTGCGTTGACTTGCGATGACTTGCGCTCACTTTGGTCGAGAGCAAATTTGCACGCAAGTCAAAGCAAGTTTTCCACCTTTTGACCACCCAACCCCCTCCCCAACCCAGGTAAACGCAATGCGAGTTGAATGACGCCCATTAATATATTATTAGCCAATGAAATAGAGGATCTTCTGCTTTAAAATGTTTCTTTTCCGACTTGGCTGGCTCCCAGGTGTATAAATGTATGGGCATCGGCAATGGACTAGCATTCCGTTCAGGGGGGAGTAGAAATACCCCTAGTCGCTTTATGCTACGCAAAACGGAGATAAGCACCGGCCTTCAAAGCTTAATCGCAGTTGTCAATTTTATTTAGATTCCTTTTAGAACGGTGTCCCCCATCCTCCCCCTCCACAACCCCCCCCCCCCCCCCTCAACCCCGATAAAGAAAACGTTTTCAGCTTCTTATTTAGTCCATGGGTCTGTTGAAGGAATATTTCCTGCATTATTGTAGTGGCAGTTGTTTGAACTGTTACACCGCGAATAAACTGGACTATTTTTGCCTTCGAATGCATAATATCTTATCTTATTATTCAACAAATTGTAACACTATCCAAATATGGTCATGATGCTCTCGATATCTGTCATCCTTAGGTAACAGATATCCGGCGGTATACGTAGCTTCGTCCGTGGGAAGAAAAAGTGAAGTGAAAAAATGTCGACAGAAAGGTTTAAAAATGTTACGAGCTTGAAAATCAATTTTGTTATCAATTTGTTGAATAATAAAACAATCATCCTGCTCAATCTCGCGGAATATCGTCTGATTTTAGCCTCGTCGGCCTACGACCTCGTCGGCTAAGTATCAGACGATATTCCGCGCGATTTCGCAGGATAATTGTTAATTATCTGACCATGTAACGGATGTTATCTAGTAAATATTTTTTTCCTTTTCAGTTAATTACGACTGTTGCTAATTGGCTGTGGCAAAGGGATTATTTTCCATATGGGGATTTGTGAAATATTTCGGTTAATATATACGTTTAATTCAGGTTAAAGTTATTCATTGCTGAAATCTTTACCTGGTACCTCTACTCGTTCCCCGAAAATGCTCAAATGGACTAAAAGAAACATATCAAACGAATGGTGGCTCAGAGAGCAAACCATAATGAATTTCTGGCAATATTTTCAGGGAATGCCTCTAGAATTTGAAAAAACTGGCTAGTTTTTTCAAATTTCAATCCATTTTCATCCTTGCCGTGCTAAGTGCTAGGCGGCAATAAATGGTTTCGGTGTAGTGATAAAGTCCTAGATAACAAAACTGTATTATTATTTTTGGGCTTCCATTGATGAAGGAACATATTTCGGCACTGTAAAATGACGCTAAAATACCGTGACAGTGCCCCTTTAATGCGGCAACGAGAATATTCGAAATTTTTGGTTTTAATTATTCAGTGTCATTCCTGCGTTTCTTTGCCTAACAAAATAATTCGAGAATATCATTTCTTTATTTAATAGATACTTAGCGATACGATCGACCGGATTGTGGTTCAATATGAACTATAAACGTATACTAAAACTGAATTGCCATGGCCGAAGTCTCGATGAAGTCGAATCTGAATCAGTGACCAATTCAAAATACAGTACTACTTAAAAAATACTCCGATAAATTGAACCCAGTAAGAGAAACGAAGTTTTACATGATCATTTTTGTTGGCTATTAATTTTTAATAAAAAGATCAATTTTTCATACGTTTGCAGAGTTTTTTATTTCCACACCAATCACGTATTTAACATTGTTTGCAATTGATCGATTGAAACCAATACCGTTAAAGTCTTTCACAACCTTAGTTACGAAAGATAAAAAGTATATATATATTTTCCAACTACGCAGTTAATGTTTTTCGCTTGTGGTTCTATTGTCAAGGAGGGTTGTGTTTCTGCCACGAAAAACGGAAACGATATTGGACAGGATTTTTTCACTTACACGCAAGATACTTTTCTTAATTAATGGAGGAATCATATGTGATATCTGAACAGCCCTCAGGTGACACCGAACATTGGCTGAATGTATTTCTACAAATTCAAAGCGAGGAAGCACGAAAACGACTAATGGAAGAGCGATCTCTTTGGGACAATACAACTGACGACGAAAACTCGTATGAAGAAAGTGATCTGTCTGGGATCTTTAACTTTAATGACCTGGAATCCAGTCGACAAATTGACGAAGAAGTTCTGTCCTCCAAAGATTTAGATTTGTGTGTTTCGACCCAACAAGGATGCGCAACGACCGAAGACGGCCTGTTGATTCACGGAGATGAACAACGATTAACCCACGACGCAGGCCGAAGCCAAGAAGATCATGATACCACTCTCCAATCTCGTGAGGATTTGAATTCCAATCTACTGGCCAATGGTCGTAAAATCACAACATCCGATGAAATATCGATTGAAGACGAAGAGCACCGAGTTGAACACGACGATAGTAAAAGCCGTTCGGCAGAACAGGTTACGAACGAGAGTAGTGAGGCTGTATTGGATTTTGAAACCGAGTTGGTGGAGGTAGCAAGTATGGGAATTATTCATTCAAAGCAGCAGCTCTTGAAGGCGATAAACGAGTTCAACAAGAACGTGGTGGAGAAGGAACGAGTGAATTTTATGCAGGCAATGATGCAAATAGAGGAAACAGTTAATGAGGTCTTAGAGGAAGTGGAACGCCTGGATAACAGCTTCAAGTTACAAAGAATGAGTCCTGATAGTTACTATGAGATGAAGTCACGCAATGAACTAGACATACTTGTTGTACTTGATAACGTCTCGCCGAAAGAATTTGCCATTGAGGATATGAAAACACCAACAGGATATGCACGAATACGTGTGACGTCATCTGCCGTGACGTCATCAAATATGGCTTCGTCGTCGAGCATGACGTCAGCATTTAACATGGCGCCTTCAGAGGAGATGCTACATTGGTGTACAGAGACGCAGTCGGGCGAAACCTTTTTTTCACCGAAAATTTTGTGTAAGAAATTCGCTGCCTTAGTTTCCAGAGCGGCTGGTACAGTTTTAAAACACGGTTCCAGTACACAGCAGAAGCGAGTGTCGTTTTCTGATAGAGAGACTACGGTTCCCTTTGTAGTTAATCTGATTCCTACTATAGCATGTCCGCAGACCTGGCCTCTGTGTGCTTACTGGCTCAGAAACTACACCAAAAAGTGGCCCGCGCCGCGTGTCAAAGATGATGTCATTCAAGGAGGAATGCACCTTGTCGCCTTGGCAACGAGCCAGGAGACTGACCCCTTGTGGCGAATAAGCTTCTGCTCTGCCCGACGACGACTTCTTCAATCTGATTGTGACGGGAAAAAGAAATGTTTGCGTCTGTTGAAAGTCCTTCTTGACAAAGACTTGTCACGTCCTAAAGGCATCATACCACAATACCTAGAGAACATAGTACTGTGGGCGAGCAGAAAGCACTGGCAGCAAGAGGAATGGGCCGAATGCATGTTAGCGGACAGATTTCTAGAGATGTTAGTAGCGTTGCTCAAATGCTTGGAGAATAGCGACTGCTTTCATTTTTTTGTACCTACCATGAACCTTTTCAACGACTTGAAACCCGACGTTGCCGAAGTCCTGGCTGCGAAAGTGAAAGATATCTTGCATAACCCTTTCAAATACCTGAAAACTTGAGAAAGTCACCAGATAATTTTGAAAATACCTCAGGTTTAGTTCAAATACCACTGTTGTAACATTTATGTGACAGTGTTATTTTCATTCATTCCTTCCTCAAGAGGTGCATTTCGAAAATAAACTGTTAACTTAAAGCAGTTTTATAACAAGCATTGTAAAGCCAAAACCTAAGTACTGTATAGTAATCCGGCATATCCATGTAAGCCAATCACAGCAAAGTAAATGAAGTGAATCAATCAGTACGCAAAGCAAACTTGATGGAACCAGTGGCAAGCGCGTGAAAATTCGTCCAAGCCAATCTATTCACTATTTGATAGATGTTTGCACCTGATTGGTGGAACAGACACGTTTGTTTTGATTGGTTAGCTAAAACACGCTGCCCGTCTTCGCTAGTTACAGTGCACAGGAAATCACAGGGGACACGTACCTTACATTTTCGAAAATTGCTTTTTGCACCCTTTTTTGAAACGAGAACTATTCAGATAAATTGACCAAAGGAGAAAGTCCTCTCTCGTGTTCTAGCATATGACTGGTTTTTGGTGTACTGGTCACAAGAGATGCAAACGCGAAAATTGTGAATCAAGTTTTAATACAATTCTAAAAATAACCATTCCCTTCAAGTTTTACTTACAAATTATATTTACTACATCAAAATACACGTTTCTCCTTCAAATGTAGTTACATGTGATTAGTTTACTAAAAGCTTACACCAGCAATTACAAAACAAGCCCGTTTAAACCTGATAGCAATGCTCGCATGCCTTTAGGAGAATAAAATTGTGTGAACCCGGGTGGGTGTCTGGTTGCCATGTATCCTTGTAAAATGCATAATGGCTGCAAATCGTATTGTAATCACAAAAAAGTAGTTTTCTATTCAACTTACAAATTTTTGGCGAGAAATAAGTGTGACATGACGTCATAACTGCGTCGACTTCGATACACAATCAACGAAAGCGTTAATTAAAACAGTAACTAGTTTCCATAATTTATCACATAAGTATTCAAAACGCGTGAAGAAAAAATAATGGAAAATACCAAATCGCAAAATAAGCTCTCCTGTGTAAATAGTTTAGGAAGCAATGTTAACAACCAGAGTAACTGTTAGCAAGAATACTCGAGAAGAAACATATCCTAAAACGAACACATTGATGTGATTAGTTGTGTAAAGTTACATTTCGTTATTTACAAGAAATAATTGAAATTAAATAACCAACCATAATGAGTTTATATATCACATAGTTATGGCTTACAATTATCATTAATTTATGTACTGTTTAAATATGCAATTAATAAAATACCTTTTTAGTTAGCCTTGTAACAGGTTATAGTCGAAACCTACACATAAAGTCATGCTGGGCCAACACTAATTAGCCTCGAATACAAAAGATACAAAGACCTCATATATGATTAAATGAGCGTAAATTACCCGAATTTAAACCCAAGGTCTCGGGCAAAAGATTCAAACAAGAGTTTCTAACGATGACTGTAGGACCTTTCATTTCGACAGAGAAAAGGATTACAACAAATTGTACTGCTTTTGTAAAAAGACTGAGAGTATAATATGCGGTTGCCTTGGCTCTTCATGCCTTTTTCACTATACCCAAGTTGGGAATCACTCAATGCTTGCAGTAATAGCTTATTTACTACTTTGAATGAAATAACGAGTACAAAATAATAAAATAACAAGCCCAGCTTGACACATCATGACGCAAGATCATTTAAACGAATCTGGGTAAGATTAACACCGAATCGTACAAGCTTGTTACGCTTCGGCGACATATCAGTCTCGTCTGGTCTCGCCATGTGTATGAAAAGTATCCTGCGAAACGCAGTCGAGCAAAAATGAGAAACACTGCTCGACTAAATTCACCTGAGATCTCGCCCTGACGTACATGACTTGGTATATCTAGTAGTCTCTTCCAAGCCTTCAGTCAGCTGCGGCGCAGCGCGGAAAATAGCGTGCGAAAAAAGGGAAAAAAAGCGCGGCAAGAGGAAGCACTTTTGTATATTTTTTTTTTCGCGCGCTGTTTTTACGTGCTGCGCCCCTACTAACTGTACGCTTGGAAGAGGCTATATGTAGAGTGGTTCCCAATAGCATGCAACAGGAGCAAAAATTGCAACGATAAACAGTCACGTTCTTGACTCGAAAATAACTGCGTTCGTTTCCTAGGGTTTTCATTTTGTAACGTCGATAACATGCACAGTTAATGATCACTTATCCAATTGATCAATCACATTACTGAATGTTATTAACCATCTGAACCAACTCATGCAGCTCCACAACCCCTCATACGCGCTTTCTGAAACACTTGACTCAAGCTGATCTCTTTAACACTCGCGAAGCACCTTAAGCGAGTTATCTTCAGCGAAGCATCTCAGCTAAACGGACGTATCACCTGGTCTGTGCCCGTTGCGTTGTGAGATCTTTCTAGTGCCGGGAAAACTGTTATTTGCGCCTTGTAAGCTGTGTGCGAACAGCTGCTCTTGTCTGATGAGTAAACTGTCAAACAGGGCATCGAACCTCGAGTCCATGTGCTCGAGTAAGGCCTGGAGCTTAGCGTCCACTCGCCCCATGATCCTTTTCTCTGCGGCGTAGATGTTTGTGGTGATGGAGTTGTAAACTGATAGACATCCGGGACATCCACATTCAGTGCACCTATGAAAGAAAGTAAAGGAAGATTTCTATAATTAACTCTGCCAACATCTTAACTCCATTCTCCTGCCGCCACCTCCACCCCACCCGCGCCAGTACCATCCCTGTCTTTTCTTACCTCGCCTTATTTCCAGGTTCTGATCCATCCGACTCTGCCTTTTCTAATGGCGCGGGCGCCTGCTCAGCCATCACTCGTTCAACAGCACGTCTGTCCTCTAAACAAAACGACTGAGCCCGCGGGTTAAGCTGAGCCTGCGTTGGCACTGGAAACGCGCTCCCGAGAGACACTGGTCTTGATTTCCGCACCATGTTGCGACTCGCACGGACACGTGACTGTAGGTACGTTTCCCAGCGGTGCTTGGCGAGGGTGGGTGATTCTGGCGTGTCTGTTTCACCATTTTCTGCTGGCAATGAGCCCGGGCTTTTCGCTTGTTCCGCCTTCTTGTCAACCATGAGGTCAGCTAGCATGTTAATAAAACCTTCATCGCTTTCTGGACTGCCTGGCAAATCTCTTCCTAAAAGGAAAAATTCTAGTTAATAGGAAAATGTCATCTTTGGTACACCATGAATAACTAATGACCATTCGAAAATATCACTGGGCATTTGGTGTTTGGAAATAGATAACGAGAATAACGAACTCCCGTGAGTATTGAAGTTAAATGCAGCTCAACTTCTTTTTAGAAACCGCAACAAAATAAAAGCATTACTTTTTACAAGTAAGAATGTCAGACACGTCACGCATTCCTTGTTGGGAAGAATGCGTGATGAACTGAAAGAAGTCTACAATAGTCTTCATGCAACACAAAATCTGAATCTAGAGACCTCAAAGTAGCAAACAAAAAGGTCCTGATTGACGACAATAAAGCTGCTAAAATGATAGAAAGGACCCTTGCTTTTTCAATACTTTGCGCTATATTTACACTAAGAAAGCACTGCAAGTGGGCGAGAAAACAAACTTCCGTTGCCAGTTCAAATAATTGCATCTTAATCAATGATTTATCAGTTCGTGGTCACGTGTGAAGTCTCAAGGCATTTATATGGTCTTGAAAATACTGCCCACAAGACCTTGGACACAGTTTTTCACTATACGGACCTCCAAGCCGGCCGATAACATACAATTATTGAGTTCATCGATCTAAAATTGCTGCAAAATCGTCCTGCTACAGTCATTTACGACAGTAGTACAGTTTAAAACCCTTTCACTGCCTTGGGCGACTTAATAGATTTTACTCTGTCTGACGCCAGATGATTTTACACGTCAAAGGGTGACCCTTGGCAGTAAAAGGGTTAAGGAGAAAAACTTGCTTAATCGACCCTTCTCCAAAATGACGGCCGAAAACTCACATACGTTAAAATTAGCTAAAATAGAAAAAGGATACCAGCACTAGAAAGAACACCTTTACTGAAGTAACCCTGCAAAGTTTCAGCATTTCAGGTGTCATATCAGTTGAGAAAATGGAAGTTGAAAATTGAAAAATTTACAGACGTTTGTAGGACTCATACAAACATCTGTAAATTTTTCAATTTTCAACTTCCATTTTCTCAGTTGATAATACATCTGAAATGCTGAAACTTTGCAGGGTTACTAAAGTAAAGGTGTTCTTTCTAGTGCTGGTATACGTTTTTAATTTTGACTTATTTGAATTTTTGGCCACCATTTTGGAGAAGGGTCCATTTAACGTTTGGCGGAAAAAAAAAGTTGCTTCTCAACCAGAGTACACCGGGAACGAGGTTGTCGTATTAGCCAATTACATCTCGGAGAATAAGTCAGATTAGAGAGTTTTTTAACAGTTTTGATAAATGTTTTAAAAATTATACTGTAATAAAGATACGTGTCGCTTGGGTCACGTTAAAAGAATACACAGAAGTCGTACATTTGCTTGCGATGTATGACACACACTTGCGACAAAATCTCTGTTTAAAATATAACAATTCTCACCAATTCTTTCTGCTTTCTCTTCTTCATCTAGTTGTTTGGCTCGTGCCATCGCTTGTGATAAGATACTTGTTTCACTTCCGGACAAATTAACAGCGCCAAGATTTTCAGGCCGTGGGCCATTGCCTACACTGAGGGACCTGGCACGATCTGCAGCACGACTGCTTTGACTCTGTCAAATATAAACCAATCAATTAGCCATGGGGCTAGGTCAAAATTCTGTTGATTTTCGAGCATTATGAATACGACACTCATTCAAACTGCTGCATAAAAGATATTTTAAAATTCTCCACTTCTGCCCATCCATACTCCTTCAGGATTTTCCTTATTTCGTTTTTGCCCTTTTAATTACTGTGAAGTTTCAGTTTATTTCATGACCAGGTTGGTTAGTGCTGAAATTGTCTAAAATTGTATGACCTTGGGGTGGGGTGGATGAGTTGAGAGAAGAGGGTTTCTTTTACTTCTGTATAAAAGCTGTGTCATTTTCTGCTTGGCGTGGTAGTTTATCCTGGTTGTTTCCATGCACATCCTCCTTAGGAAAAAATATGATACTTTGTACGTTTACCTATGATTCTTAGCACATAAAGAAACCCTTAACAATGATCATAGAAACATACAGAAAAATTCTACCATCTTTTAGCCTAGCATGTCCAGTGTCTTTAGCTTAAGTACAAATATTGCCAAAATATGGTTTTCCTTTCACCCAGTGTTGCCTGTGTTAGGTTTGCAAAATATTGTGATTAAGTTTTTTCCCTATGGGGATTCAAACACATAGGCGGATTTAGGGAGGGGCCGAGGGGGCCGCCCCCCTTTTTTCTTGGATTTTCAAAATAAGACTACGATTTTGCTTTGAAAATCGTTTTGTAAAACGCTCTTTAATTCTATCTCCCGAAACGTTGATGTTTCTTTACTTTGCATCACGAATACGCCCACAATGTTGTATGCTGCAAGTCCTGAATAGTGAAGTTTTCATTCAGGTGTATGTGTGTGTGTGTGTGTGTGTGTGTGTGGGGGGGGGGGGGGAAGGAAAGAGGGGGGAATGGTGGGGGTGTTGGTGGGAGAGTACTCGGCCCCCTCTTTCTGAATTTTCTGGATCCACCCCTGAAACTGTAAGTATCACAAAAAGGGGTACCATTGGCATGAAGAAAAATTGAATCCTTTTCAATTAAGTGCAAGCATGCACTTGCTATAATTAATTGTTGTATCTTACCGCTTGCTTGCTTTCCATGGCTTCCAGGAGCTGCTGAGCCTCTGGTGAAAGCTGTTTGCCCAGACTATCTAAATAGCTTCTCACATTTGCTATATCCACTTGGCCTGGCATTAAACCCTGAAAAATATTACACAAGGTATAAAAAATACACCTTTTTTTCTCTACAGGTTTTGATAGGATAATAAAATGCCCACCTGGTACTTTTGCCTCACATTAGGTTCAAGTTGTGATGAGAGCATGATTTTTTGACTGTAATTTCATGGTCAAACACTTTGCTTATTAAGAACATTTAATTGGACATCAAGCACTGTGTCATGGTTGCATCCAAGCATCACATATGTCAGGCATCCATTAACAAGAAACTAAAACTATCAAACAAATAAAGTCTTCACTTTAATTTGCCCAAGTCACGCACAGAACACTGAGGAACTTATACCATTGTCCATAATTCCCCAGGGTCAAGAGGTTCAGATTGGAGGCAATTTGGTGTCCTTGTAATTAGTCAAATACAATATGCTCTCACAGTGTCTCTCTTCACTTAGAACTACAATAAAATTAATATAATTAGCATTGCTATATAGTTGAGGTGTGACTAACACAATGGAATGAGAGAGAGGAATCAACCTGGAATTGAGTAACCATCCCATTTGAGGCAAGAAGCCACCTTATTAGGTGGCTTCTCTGTTATATATATATAACAGAGACTGGGGAATGTCTTGAAAAGTAAAATACAGTGTGAGAGTAATCTATATTTCTTCGAATTCAAAGCAGAGTCAAAACACAAAACTCAAACTTCCATTTAATACAAGATTAATTAGTTAACTGACCTGTAATGGCATTCCAGATGTAGCAGGTGCAGTTAGTCTTGCAACTCTCACAACAATTGTCTGTAGTCTCATGGACTGCTCTTCAGGGTACGATAGGAACTGGAAAGGACAATACAATATTTTGTTGGTAAATACCACTTCCAGCCTTCCCAAAAATGTACCAACAGCTAGAAAGTGCTGCCTACTGGATCCTTCTCCAGGACCTCCTAGCTCCTAGCTGTACAGTCACTAAACTCAAAGGTTACCTGAGGACTGCATTTCAACAATCTTCCCAAATGTGACAGAAAGCAGAGGAGCCCAAAGTTTGCAAATAGACCTACCATCGATATGATTTCCTTTGGATCCATTTAAAAACAATGTACAAAAGAAAATTGCTTGCTGTTAACTAGTAAGCAGAACTCATATTTCCTTACCATGCTTACACAAGTAGCAGCTGATTTCAGTTTAACTTCCTTGAGAGAATTAAATTGCTGTTTATAATTTTGCTATAAAGGATGGATGCATTTAATGACTTATACTGGCATACATGTAGTTTTCATGGCCATAAATTATTAATAACAAAATACACTTATTAAACTTAAAGGAGGTCACTCCAAAAAACGTATATTTTTTGTCAACACTAATAGAAACCTCACACCAAGTTTAGCCACTCAATGAACTTTCAGCATCTTAAGTGCAGGTTTTCGTTGTGAAATTCAAATCCAAAGATGCCCAAAATTTAATATCATTGCTGCCATTTTGAACAGTAATTGAAAGCCAGGGCATGTTTTTGTGATGTCATTCCAAATGGCTTCCGACATGCCTTTTTACTATGGTAACCATAAATTTAATATCCTTGCTGCCATTTTGAACAGTACCTGAGAGCCAGGCCATGTTTTTGTGACATCATTCCATCCAAGAGACTTTTCCCAAATGGCTTTTGAGATGCCTTTTAACTACCATAAACTTCTGAAAGTAACGACTACTTTCAGAATTAGCAGTCTTTGGGGCTTAAAAAGTGTTACTTTCAGGGGGAGCAAAAACTCTTTTACAAAGTTGTAATGAATGAGCTCTTTTGATTCTATGAAATAAAAATAAAAAAAACAGAAATTCGGAAAAACAGTCCTTAAAACATGAAATGCAATACTTCATTCCAGTTCGAATTTATGTTGCTGCTATATAAGTGGATTCTTCATGTCCACATCATGTAGTCAGTGGTCTGGAAGAAAGCTTGTCAGATACCATAAACTGACGTGCTGCTATGTTAACATCTCAGTGTGCTGGTCGAGGTTTGAGTTTAAATTTGATGAAATGTTCCTTCTAATATGTTTCAGCTGAAAATGATATTAAATAAATGTGATTCAGCATTTCCAAAATAGAACATTCCTGTTACTTGAAGAAAATTCTACAGGTTTTATTTTAACATGGTGTAAAGCAGGAATTAATTGACATGAAGATTTTATAATGCTCCATCACACAAGCAATACCTTCTTTGTTGTACAGTGCCTTAATAGGCAGAGTTTTACCTAAATAAGAGTGAAATTTGAAGTAGTTTTAAAAGGGAATTGTTAAGATTAAAATGGGTTGGGAACACTGTACAACCAGACAGTTGACCCCCCAAAAGAGAGCCCCAGGTTGGTAGGGGACTGTTTGGTGTCCATCTACACTGTACTAATTCTTCACTTCAACTTTCAATTTTCAAAATCTATCAAATCTTTAACATTTCATATTTTCTCAATTTAACCCATCTTTTAATAAAAAATTTCTTTCTCCCAAAATGCCCAAAAATCACTCAAAAATTTACCCCAAACTGCAAAACATGGAGGGAATTGGCGTTACTTGAAACATGAACGAGATGTTGGCAGAAAGGCCATGTTAAGGGATGTCAAAACAGACTTCGGGTAACATCACCATATCCGACTTTCACTTGACTATTGAATATTGCTGAATCTTGATTTTGGGGTTTGGAGCAGGCTCCCTACTTTGGAGGGTTGCTGCATTCAGGATTTATTAACAGCCACAATTTTTTTTGTCACTTCCGGGGCAGGGTTTACGGTACCACTCTGGGTCATGGCTGTTCTTGAGCCACAATTTTTTTTAATTGAGCTAAACATGCTCCTGATTCCAAAAGTTACAGCAGTGAGGATCGTGAAGTGGATAATCACTTGGAAAAATCTATTTTTGCTGGCCTTGTGAATGATGGAAAGTCAATTGCAGATTTTTCTCCTTCCTGCCAATTTCAAGTTGGACCGAGTGATATCACACAAAATGGCCTGATTAGGATAAGTACAGTTTCATAATGATGGCCTCCAAGTCACTTCTTTTCAGACAAATTTCCTCAGGATAGCAGGCACTCCAAAGACTGAAACTTTAGTGAGTGAAAATGCCGACTGCTTACTTGCTATAAGATGAAGACAAGAAAGCTTTTTGGAATGACCTTCGCCTTTTAGGGTTTGGTCTGCATTGTAGAACAGGTACTGTTCTTGTTGATAGCTTTTTGAACAGAAACCATGAAAATACAGAGTAATGTTGGTCATGATCTATTGTACTAATGGTGATAACAATCACTAACTAAAGGTGAAACTGTATTAAACCCAGTTTAGGTTAGGAATGTTTACCTTCACCAAGCAGCGACATGTTCCATGGATGAACTCAGTCAAGTCAAATTCAGTTTCAAATAATGATACTTTTCTATATGAAGAACAAAAAAGAAACAAAACTAAATGGTAAATTTTTAAGATGCAGTCCTTCTCACTGATAGTTGCACTTTTTGGATGGACCATTTCAAAGTTTTAATTATTTAATATATTTATCACATATTAAATTTTGGAGTAGAGTGCAAAGTAAATAGTCTGAAATTTGATAATCTGAGTGAAGTGATATGATATGTCACTCCACAATTTGTAGCCAAGTGAGTGCACCAAAATTCATGCCAAGACTTCCTGATTGCCTAATGTGGCTAAATGTAATTTAGGCTAAGTTAAACACAAGACAATGCTGGCCAGCAGTATCTCCCAGGGTTCTGGTGCAGGGTGGCCGGGGGTTTTGTGCAGGGGCCCCACATGGCTTACAGCTTGGCTTCAGATGTCAAGACATTTGCGTTTTGTTAATGCTGTCGGGTAGCTTGCACTGTGATCTTATTCCCGCCCTGCCCCTCCCTCTTGCTTTGGTAAGTATGTGGTAAGTTTCTGTGTTAATTTCCACTGACTTGGCAGTGTGACGGTGCTGGGTGGGTGGCTGCCGCTCAAAGGGTTGTCATGGATACCCTATGTGTTTGGCTCGGTTTGATTCGTGGCATCACCCTCCTTTCTAAGCACCATTCCCCAAGCTTATCTATTGTTGATGAGTTTAACTAGGTAATATGTTCTGGAGATTACCAAAAACCAGTGAGTGAAGGTTGTCTATAATAAAAACCAAAAAAGGATTGGGAAAACCCAAAGACCCCCGGTCTAAAACCACAACCGATTTAAAATCTATAATGAAGACCATGATCTCAATTACGTAAAAATGGAGACCCTATGATCAAAAATCTACAACTGTGCATATGATCTACATGCAAATCAAACACCCCTTGATCTAAGACAGACTCCAAATCAGTGCTTAAAGGAGCAGTGTCACGAGGATTTTGCTGTTTTAGGTCAATTCTGTGCTAAAATCATTACTTTGAGGCTTTAATCATAAACAAAATGCATCTGCAAATTAAGATACGATGAAGTTATCAAATGAATTTTATCAGAGAGGGCTAACCATAACAAATTTCTTTAGGATTTTTGGAACATGTACATGCATTGTACCATCAAAATTTGAAAAAATTGGCTAATTTTTTCAAATTTTAATCCATTTGCATCCATGCCATCCGTAGCAACAGGCGACAAGAAACAGTTTCAGCAACTTCAAGTAGTCTTCAGTAACAAAACTAGATCATTAGTTTTGGAATTCAATAGATACGAAGACACCTTCTAGCTATATATTTATAAAGTTGTCAAATAGCGTGACAATGCCCCTTTAAACATCTCTACACATCTTTATAAAGCCTGACTCTACCAAGAGATTCACAACTTAAGTAGATACCTTCCTTTCCTGATAGTGAGCATAATTCCCCTCGCTGTTTTCTCATAATTATCATCAATATACAGCTCAACATTCCTTGCTTCGGAGACAATAACAATGTTCTTGATGTAGAACTCTTGTGCCATAGGATGCGCTGTGAAACTCATTTCACATGGCACCACATCACTATGTGGTTTTGGCCGTGTGAGAATCACACCCGCCCCTGCTGATTGAACACAACCGACAACAAGCTGATCTTGGGCTCTGAAATAAAATGCAGAATGAATTAAAGTTCCCTTTTCTTGTATCACTCAATACTATACAGTCATGCACATGTAAAAGCAAAATGCATGTACACATTATTACTCAACTT
Source organism: Platygyra sinensis (assembly GCA_019787425.1). Taxonomy (NCBI): domain Eukaryota; kingdom Metazoa; phylum Cnidaria; class Anthozoa; order Scleractinia; family Merulinidae; genus Platygyra; species Platygyra sinensis. The sequence continues at coordinate 24,179 of JAHPZR010026358.1, forward strand.
GTTGTGTACTTTTGAAAATAAAAATAATGGGAAAAATAGGTTGTCTGGTTTGTAAAAAAAGCTAATTAATTTGATAATTGCCATAGAATTATTGCCTTACTTTCCATTAAATATCAAAAGGGGTACATGTATGACCAAGAGGTCAAGTAGAAAAAAATTGTTATTGGATTAGTCAACCTATGGGTTTATATTTTAGTTAGTTTTGTATTTCCTATTAAATTTACTGCAAAAAGGGTGAAGCTAAATGTAGCCCTGAAACTCAAAGGAAACAAGACGTGCTGACCATATCATTTATTATTCAATCAACCTTCAAAACAACTAACAGTTTCTCAGCTAAATCATCCTAGAAGGAAAAAGCTTATAATTCCAAAAAAAGGGTCTGTGATTCTTCACACTACCAAAAACAATATAGCAACAACTAAACATTGTAGACTGCATTTTAGCACCTCCTTTGGTAACTTTTTTCCAAGAAGAGAAAGGTAAATCAAAAGTAGCCAAATGAATGTTTTTTCCATTGATGAGAAGTGGGAATTAACCATTGCAGGAGAAGTGGGAATTCAGGCCATTGGAATTACCGAAAAACCAAAAAATTGTTAAATTAGAAGATCAGGAGGGCTGGTGGAATGTGATATATAGGCCTTGTAAAATATAGTGACCCATCCTACAATTATAAGCTTTTTAGATGACCCCCCCCCCAAAAAAAAAATAATAAATAAAATAATAAATAAATAAAAAAAAGGTAAATTAAATGCATCAAACTAGAGTTAATAACATCAGTGAGATAAAATTGCAGTTTTAATTGGGTCTTGAAAGTAGAACTTT
>JAHPZR010026358.1:27500-35000 GCA_019787425.1 Platygyra sinensis
ATTCAAATATTTTATTGATGCAAACCTGAGGTGGCTTTTAAATAAAAAGCGGAACCGGAAACGCTTTTACTTCAAAACGCAATAGAGCAGCGCGCGACCTTTAATCAAGTTACGCGCGCGCTCTTTTTGGTTACTAGAAAGTTCTACTGTATCGCAAGCGCTCACGAGAGCGCCGCGACAGCCCGCAAGTGTTATTACATCCATTTTGAAATCGCCCAAATACAGGACTTGGTCGATTCAAATATTTTATTGATGCAGTTCTGAGCTTGTTTTTAAATACAAAGCAGAACCGGAAACGCTTTTACATCAAAATATAAAATAGAGCAGCGCATCAACTTAAATTAAGTTGTACGTGCGTGCTATTTTTGGTTACTGGAAAGTTCTACAGTGTAGCGCAAGTGCTCATGAAAGCGCCGCGACAGCCCGCAAGTTTGAAGTGTAACTTCCTCATTGGCTGGAAAAATGATGTTATTTAGAGCAAAAAATGGTGCAATTTGGGAATAAATTGCACCAATTTGAGCCAATCAGATTACAGGGACCACCAGTGATTTCAAAATGGATTTAACAAAGCTGTTTATCAATGGGCCATCGAATGTGGTCGCTAATTCAGGGGTTGCTTGTATTTGTAACCAAATAATTGAGGTTGAGTGGAGGCTGTTTCGCTCATAACAGGGAAGGAGGAAAGAGGGTTACCCTAAGAAAATTCAAACTTTCAGAACCTCCGATATGCTATTTTCCCACGCCGTGTTTGTCACGCACTGCAGACAGCAAAAACATCTGTTTACAAAGAAGTACAAACGAATTATTTGCCATGCAAACAAAGTACTGATAAGTTACATTTGCTGTGTGTACTTTGTTTCTAAAGAATGAAAAGAATCTTGCTACAACCCAAGAAAGAAAACAATATTATGTGAATCACAAAGGATAAGTCCAGTAAGTTCTTTGTCAGAATTTACATTTCTTTGGGAACTTTGTAGCAGCATAATTTCCTTCACAACATTAGCATATAAATTTTACCCTTTTGAACTTGATTGTTATTCTTATACCCTGTCAGTCTCTCAAAAAGAAAGAAACTCTCTCAGCTACAGTACCAATAATTCCCAATTGATGCATTCTCTTCCATAAATTAAGAATACATCATTCACACACAGTTTATTTCGAATTTACATACATTAAAAAAAGATTAAGAAAAACGGAGTTTTCAGTTTTAACTACGGTTGAACAAGTATTGAAAAGAGCAGAGAAAACCCTTTTTGTTCTTGTTTACTTCAGCGTTAAGATAAACATTTACTTGCTCTGAAGAAATTAATATTGACTTATGTCAAAAGATCAAGACATTGGACAAGCGTGTTTTCATAGTAATTAGAATAAAAACTCATTTGCAACCAACTTTCAAGTCCAGTGATTTGGTTGAATCGCATTTTGAAATACTCTTAGTGAGATGTATTGCTTAGTACTTCAGTTAATTAAAAACAGCCTTTAAACATTTTTAGAGCGTTTGTAGACAATGTATTGTTCCATGACGTCGGATTATTATCACAAAATTACTTGCTTTAAACCTAAACAATCACACCTATTTTTAACAAAAAGGAAAATATTGATTGATCGCGTGACAAAGAACTAGGTTAACGTTCTACAAGCGAAGACCCCCTGACGTTTTCACCCGGTATGGGTTTCTTTCCTTCTCAGAGCTAAAAGGTTAAGATTAAACGAAATCGCTAAAATAGATTAGACGTTTAATCCTATGCCTGCGTACTACTTATTAAAAGAGATCTTGAATTGTTACATTTTGTTTATCTACGCACCGCAGGGATTAAATAAGCCCGTTTTTGGTTAGCTTGAGAAGACGCCATCAACATTAATTGTTTTTCAGTTTCACCTCTGGAACAAATCGATAATTTGCCGATTGCAAATTGAACGGTTTAACATTGATAGCAAGCAAAATAAGTCATCTTCTACCGTTACGAGATGTAACGTTCAAAATGAGAAGAATAACTTAAAACAAGTTAATCATACCTTGTTTCACTATCGCCGACGACATGGAAAACGGCTGATTGTACAGCTTGTACATCCAATCCTTCAGGGTAATCCCAAGAGAAAGCTATCTGAAATCTTGCCCAAAAGTTTGATAGATCCTCCAGATCCATTTACAAGAAATCTTATCGCTTGTACACTTCTCAATTCGATCGTTTGTTTTCAGCGATGACGGATCGAGCTTGCCCACACATGGCGAACGAGTGAGCGAGAACAACAAAACTTAATCCTTCTAAACAAAACAAAGAATCCTCGCTGTATTTATCGACGTAGCATCCAGTTTGTTGAGCTTGTTTTCGTTTCTGTTGTTCGAGCCTAAAGGCAAACAATCGGTATTCAACTTACAATGCGAAATGCTTCAATTTTCCTCAAGGAAATTTTCCTGAAAGCGCGAAAACTGAGCAATATTAGTGCCCAGGTCACAGTCGCGCGCGCGCATTGGAACTTAAAAATAGAACCAGGAATGAACTCTTGGAGTCGGAGAGGAATACTTGAGTAGAAGTTCTAAAACTTCCTTTTGGCATTTGAGCTTCGTGAGAAAGTTTACAAAAGCTATGGATTGGTATCATGTCAGGAAAGGGGTATTTTATGGACTGGAAGGTAGTTTCCGTTATATCATGTACCTGATTCAGGGATGTGAGTGAAAACACATCACAAAATTGATCACTAAGATCGGAGGGTCTTAAAGCAGGGTTGAAAGAATACCAAATCTTGTCCAGATCACATTTCAGGCCCATTTTGGCCTAAATCTCATTCACATTTCTTTTGTTTGTGATTCCCATGTAGTCCCAGAGAAGCAAATTACATTTCCTCAGTGAAAATAAAGTCAAATTCCAGTTTCTGTTCTAGCCCTTCAGGTAGCCTTCCTGCAAACACAGACGTATTTCCAGCTGTCATTTGCTTCAGCCAAAAATTAAATCAAACAATAACATAGAAAAATAAAATAAAATATTTTCGGTGGAACCATTCGCAAATATGTCTGTGTTTGCAGGCTACAATCCCAAGGTAAGAGCCACAATCAGCTTGAAAATCTTGGATTTGTTCCTGCCGCAGGAAGCCTAGCTGCACCAGCTAGCTGATTGGAAACAAACATTACCTTGAACCAAGTGGGATAAGTCAGACTAAGCTGGCATTTCTATTGGTTAGTTCTCGGCCAGTAGTAAACAACTATGGTGTTTTCTGCTTCAGGTTAAGACCAATAAAGAAAACAAAAATATGCAACAAAAAACTTTTTTGAGTCTCGTTTAACCATTGTTTCTCTGTGCTTAACTGGATTGCAGTAAACATTTATTTATACATATAAGACTTTGTTTACAACAAATGTTTGCAGCAATTCAAAATTTGTACTTTTGTTTCATGCACTTCCAGATACTTATTTTTTTAAATTTAATTATTTCTCTTTATGAAAAGAACTTTCAAATGCTAATTTTTTTCCAAACAACAGAAATATTAGATTTGGAGTAAGCACTAATAACACAAGCATAGCTTAAAATTGCAAATTTTTTGCAATGACACATACTACGCTTTCACTTACCCAATTTTATCTAAATTTAAGCTTATCACTAGCAAATGTCTGCAAGTTTCATGCAAAACAGAATAGCCTTCTAGCGGCCTTCTAGGAACAATTTCAAACAAGTGTGTAACAAATATCTACTTGTGTTGATACAAGTTTATAAATTAAATTACAAATCTTTTGACCAGTTTCTAAATGGCCCATGCTTCAAGCTCTTTCAACTCATTCTCCTCTTGAATAGCTTTCTTTTTTGTTGCCGGAGCACTCGATGGAACGTCCGGTAGTCCTGTGGCGGGGCGTTCCAATCCGACAAGTTCGTCATGAAGAGCTTCTTGTTCGATTGCGTCTAACTCTGCTCGGAGTTCGTCATCATCGAAGTCTTGATTTGAGCCTACACCACAAATCGCTTCTGAGATCTCCGTAGAAATTTCCGTCTGCTCATGAATATCATCCATCATATCATGAACATCCTCCACGTCGAGCGATCGATGCACGTTTTTGAGTGCATCTGCCGCGAACTTCATGTTTTTCAACACTTCGGTGTTCGTCCCAGCGTTTTCCAAGGCCTCACGTTGGAATTCTATGGTCGATAAAGTCCCATCTATTTGGTTCAACTGTTTCTCGAGACGTTTTCGTCTTTTCAACGCTTGCATTGCAAGTCTCTTGTTGTTTTTTGCATATTTCTTCGCCGTTGAGTTCTCTGCATCGATCTTCTTCTCCAAATATTCTTGCTTCTTTTCCAGCATCTCCTCGGTCTTTTTTAATTTTTGTATAGCATCTTCCGTTACTGGAATATTTTCCTTATTTTTACTTCTGAACATACGTTGCAACAAACTCATGTTGGCAAGAAAAGGAATGAAAAATTCCCGAGACGTCGACTCAGCAACAGTGTAACGGCTGCACTTCTTTCAAAATTTCTATAACTGGAAATTGTGTAACGGGTCGTGTAAGCGTCAATCAAGTTGTCCGTCACGGATATTTCTGTAACCGGAAGTGAGGTAATGGATAACACTGGCGGGGCGACTGATTTATTCTCCACAGTTTGGCTGCTTTATTTTGATGTTTCACTCTCAGCAAGGGGAATCATTTCATAGACTAATCATTTCAAACACTCGCCCAAACGCTTTAAAGCCTGGATTGTTCATCAGAAGAAAGATGGATCCGGCCATACGAAGAAATATGTCCGCGCTGATTTCTCCCCGTATGTCACGTTGAGAAGACTCTGACGATTGTGTTCTTTCCAACCTCGTTCCCAGAGGTTGGTGTTCTTTCTTGTGGAAAAAGACCTGGACTACTCTTTTTAACAAAAAAAATTGCACAATATTGCTTTTATATCATACCAAGGTTCAAGGTTGACCTAGACTGTTCACAGTCCGCTATGTTCTCGTATTTTTATTCGATCGTTAAGCGTGCAGATAGAATCGCGAGAGAACTGGACTCCGCGCCCGCTTCGCTCGCTTTTCCTCTCGAGTGCGTTAACAGAGAGGCTGTGAACAGTCTAAGGTTGAACCTAACATTGCGTCAGTCATGATCAATAACCAGTCGTTCAACGGTTCATCAGTGTGATCCTCCTAAAACCCCCAATCTACCCTCCCCTATTAGATATATTGGCAACTCCCCCCGTCCCCCGTTCCCTCCTTCTGAGTCTAACAAGTACGGTTCGTCCTGTACATTCAAGATATATTTCTCTTCTTTGAGGTGAGAAGCGGCCTACTTTATAAAAATAAATATTATCGGCATAATTCGTAGCTAGTTTCGGAGTCGTGAAAAGTACATTTCCATAATTGTTTTATACAAAGGCGGAGATTTAGCAGGGGTGTATTTGGTGGCAAGGCCAGTCACCTTTGGAGAGGCAAACAATAATAATAAAAAAACTGAAATAATTTGTGAATATTCTGGTCGAAATAACGCAAAAACACTCTACAAGTACCTCATTGTAATTCATACTTTAGGCCATTGCCAGTAATGCACTTGTCATCGGCTTCCCCGAGGGGTGGGGGACCCCGGGCTGATGTGGGGACTTTGCTAATTGTGCATTTCAAAGTTCTTGTATTTCCCCACCTCTGGGGTATTTTTTTCTCGCAAAGTCCCCAGTATTTGGCGAAGCCAAGCATCCAACTGGATTTTAAGATGCACTTCAGTACTTAATGTTGGTTCTTTGAACAGTTAGCAAACACTCGGACTTTGCATTCTGATGAAAATTGAACTTTAAATATTTTTTCTTGAATACTTCAAAAGCTGCTCGCAGTCTGGTGAAAATTTCAACTTTTCTTCCCGTCCTGAATTCCCCAGATTCTGTTTTAAATCTATCCGGACTGATGAAGAATGTTTCGAAAAATTGTAGCTTGACTTAGAAGGTTTTTATGTATGCTTATTTAGTCTAGAATCTTCGTGCATATTTAATTGGTTTTGCATCACAGTGACTAAGCAGTTTACGTATGATGCTGTTAATACTTTTATGTTGTAATGTTACTTTATTTAGTTGAGCCGGAAAGTTCTAGAACCTTATTCTGTAAAGTATATAAGCGGATCGGTGTAGCTTTTTGAGGGAGAGTGTTTTTTAGAGAGTATGTTTTAGAAGAGAGTACGTGTTTACTGAAGTGTGAAGTTTGGTGGAGGCCGTGTTTGTTGAAGTGTGAAGAAGGTCGCGTGTACATTTGGTGGAGGCCGTGTTTGTAAAAGTGTGAGAGAGGTTACGTGAAGATTTGGCAGAGGCCGTGTGTTTATGCAAGTGTGACAGAAGTCGCAATATAATTGAAAGCCTAGCGCGTGCTTGTTGTGGAGTTTTGTGTGGAATTTACTAGGTTCGTTTGAAATAAACAACCTTGTTGCTGTTGCGACAACCTTGCGTTCTGTTTAGACTGCAAACTACCTGCCACTTCAAACAACGAATTCGCAATAAAGAACAAGGGAAAACACACTATCGTGATGGTTCATTGCTGCTTCTAAACACAACAATATATACACAGGGGAATTTTAAAAATGCTTATGCCTACAAATACGTACAAATTTTTAACGGATGGTCTGTTTGATAGACAAAAAATAATGGATTTTAATCGAGCGAACAATGGATCGTTCCCAAACTCCTCTCGGTTGAACAGAAGCGAAGTCCCCACATTCTCCCCGAGAATAAAGTCCCCACATTTTCCCCCACTACAAGGGAAGAAAATTGTTGCAAAGTCCCCATAAAGTCCCCGTATTCCCCCACATTAGCCGGGGGTTCCCCCCTCGGGGAAGCCTATGACAAGCGCATAATTCAGATGTAACAGTTTTCAATACAGTCTAGGTTCCAATTCTCAAATTGCAACATTTTGGACACAAGGTACGAGCTACATCCCCTTGAAAAATCAGGGTTCGCCCCTGATCACAGATATTTAATTTTTTTTTCCACTCAAGCACCGTTGATCGAAGATAGAATTAGACCTTAAATTAAATCGTGAAATTACTAGCTACACTCTCAGAATAGGATGGATACCGCGAAATCTGAAGAATCGTGCGATCGGATTCTGGTTTGGTAAGTCTCCTTAATTGTACAATAGAATGGTTAACTTGATAATGTGAAAATCTGTTGTGCTTCTGACCTAACTCGGTATATATTATTCTCCGATATAATCACAAGCACCCTTCTCTCAAGCCAACGAAGTGTCTAAATGGAGGGTCATGAAGGGGGGTCCTAATCCCATTTCCCAGCAAATTGTTTTTTGCAAATCCCAGCTCAAATCCCACAATCCCAGCCGGTGTTGCTCAAATCGAAATCCCATTCCCATTTTTCTATTGTTTTTGTTTCATGAATCCCAGTCCCAGTGCACAAAATCCCATTTCCCAGCCTCTAAAAAAGGCAAATCCCAGCTCCCATTTTACCCCTTCATGACCCTCTAAATGAGTGGGGCCGGTCGTTAAAATAATGTGGCTTAATTAACGCGCAACGTCGACTGATAAAAGGGTGGTTGTAC
>JAHPZR010026358.1:40000-45000 GCA_019787425.1 Platygyra sinensis
CATATTATTAGAGAGAGAACATGTAACAGACACTATTAAAATAGTGTTTGTTACATGTGTGTAACAGTTATATTTGGCAAGTGGCAATTTGCTGAAGGGTACGAGAAAATGTTATTAATAAGCAACTTGTCATAAGAATGTTGCAATGATTTGCCAAGAAGCAAAAGATGCAAAATGTTAAATGATATATTCATTCAGGTTTAATACGGACAAGAATTTCAACCAGTCAATAATTTTTGGTGTTTCATGTGTTTTTTTAGTGTTTTCAATGTTTACCAAATGGCATACACATAGCTTATAGGTTGTGATTGTACTTGATCATAAATTCTTTGCTTTCATATATTGAACTATTAAGGTGGTTCCTGGTTGAGACCAACTATGATCACTGGAAAACACCTCCTCCTTCAGACGATCGCCGCCACCCAGCAGAGAAAGCACTGACCAAGTTGACACAGGAAAAACTTGCGCCCCAGTCACTGTTCAAAGTGATGTCTGTTCATCCTGTACTCAACAATAGAACAGTCTACACAACAATCATGCAAGCAAAACATCCTGATATTTTTAATACTTGGATTCAAAGACCTTAATAAATTCACAACTTCAGTGATCTGCCTTTTCTTGGAAGAATGTTTGCAAGAACTGAAGAACACTCCTTGTTTTTTTAATCTTTGTTGAGGGACATTTGTAAAGTAGACAAGAAAAAGAGTTTTATAGTATATTGACCTAATTAACACTTGAAAAACAACAGTGGAAACAAGATGGCCTTATCCATAGTTAGCCCTAAGGTGGACCTCTACTGGATAAAAAATTATGGCAAGTTAAACTTACCGTCATTAGTACCAGCTTTGAACTCGGAGGCATGGAACTCTGTTAAACCAGCAGTGAAAGAGTGGGTGATGATAGTGATTGACCGGGTGTGTGTAAGGGCCAAAATGAAGTGGCCGTAATAACCAAATGACTGAAATAGTGATGAGGTGTAACCACGAGGTGACATATAATCCACTGATGGTGAGACAGAGTTTCACACCACATGATCTCTTATTATAAATTTTCTAGAAAAACAGGTACAACAAAGCCTTGTAAGAACACTCCAACCATGAACACTAAACATGTTTTGTAACTTTGTATAGTTTTTGGTTATAGAATGAAAGCTCTTCATATGATGTAGACAATTAGCATTTTTGCAGACTAAACATCATGGTTTTGTGAAATTATAAACACCTACTGGATGAGGTTTTTGTGATATCCAGAATAATCAAGGTTGAGGTAAGGGTTATCAGCCGAAGCCGAAGGCTGAGCCTGAGAACCCTTAACGAGACTCTGATTATTCTGGATATCACAAAAACTGAGTCTAAGAATGGTTTTATTATTCTTGGGTTGCACCGTCATGCAATCAAAAAATAATTTGAAAACCATTCAGTGAATAAACTCAAGAAATTATAAGGTTATAGGAGATAAATAGACACTTCCCCACGTTTTATGGTCTCTATGTTTTCCCAATCTTCAAATATTTCTTGAAATATTTTGCACAAATTGACAGCACCTACAGCTGTAGTATTGAGCCGCCATGTTGGTGTACCTTCGAGGGACACCAACATGGTGGTCAGAAAATAGTGTAAACATCTGGAACTTACTTTAGCTATTTTGACCAGTGATTATCTGAACTGTTCAAGCAAACATTTAAATAAGCTCTTTTCCTAATACAGTTAACTTCTAAACTGGCTAAATTCCTGAGATAAGTATGTATTTTTTAACAAACACGTCCAAAGCTTTATGTCATGCACCACCATAACTCTGAAATTTAACATGTGCCTGTTTTTTAGACAAAGCATGTTCTTGAGCTGAAAAGTTGTTCACAGATATAAATTTACCCCCTCTCATGTCTGATGAAGATAATAACTTTGGTGGCTCTTTAGTTTTGGAATAGAATACATTGAACAAAACAAAAAAACGAAAGTCATGTGTTTGCTTCTTCACTGACAGCAAGCAACACAAAGCACGCAAACTTAAGGTGGCTGAAAACAGTTTCCAGTACTTTTAATTTTTTAAAACTTTGCCAAAGGTTGCATCTTATCATACTGATTACAATTCAATAATAAAAAATGGGGGTCACCGAGCTCGTTTTTGGGTTGTAAGTGCTTAAAGCTAAAATTAAGGGTGTTTTCAGCAGGTCATATTGTTGCTATGGTAACCTATTGTGCCACAAAATTAACAGCAACTTGTTCACCGATGATTGGGCAGTTTCTTGAATTAACCGATAAAGAGTGGTTATAATGACCTATCAAACTCTAAGTCTTGATAAGTGCTTTAAACTGTTTTCAGCTACCTTAATATGATTACTCTGACTTGTAAATCATGCACCATGGTCATACATGACCTGATTACCTGTGGCCTTGAGTGCCCTTGACATGAGTATAGTATAATCTGCAGCTAGATGACATCACAGGTGCTGATTAAGTTCAAAAATTCAGTTTACGCTTTTGACCAATCAGAAAAGAGATAGTTCACTGTATAATTATAATATGAAAAAAAGCTCTCAAATGTAGTCACTTGTAAGAACAATGTAAGCAACAAAATAGCATTTGACCAGTTTCTCCTACTTTTAACAAAAAATTATCAATTTTATTGTTTTTCTCTACCAAAAAATTAATTTTTGTAACAGTATAATTTAAAAGTTATTAAATAAAATTATTATAATTAAAAATTAACTCTGTGATTGAACAGAGGCTAATAACAGATTGTTCATAGAAATTGATTTCATGTCATTAACAATAAAATAATATTAAATAAATTATTATTATATATAGAGGATAAGATATGGAATTTCTCTTCGGGTGTGTAACTTGATTTCTCACGAGTGGTGCAGCGTGTTCATCAAGTTGAATACAAGTCAGAAGAGAATTTCCATATCTACAAGCAGCCATGTATTATTCTGTTTACATATAAACATACATTGTACTAATGATGACTTTTTTGACAATTTTCCAAAGATTTCCAAACACTTTCTGAATATTTCCAAAATTTGTCCAAAGATCAGACAATCATTTCTGAAGATTGGCAAATATATCCGAGGATAACCAAAGATTTCAGAGGAAGAACAGATGATGATTTGATCATACAGGAACACTAACTTCTAAGTTCTTTTTAGGATGATCTTTCCAGTTCTGAAAACAATGCTAATTTCACATGTGGAATAACAAGTTATTTTCATGTGTGAAGATATCATGTTTACATGCAAAAGCTCACCTGGTATTTCACTGTTCACTGGTGTTTATACTAATAAAAAATAACATTTTAAAAAAGTGTGTAGCCGTTAGTTACTAAAATGTTGGCACTTTACAGAAACTCATCACCGGTTTCTATGATTCTGTGGCATGAGGGAACTTAGTACTTATGGTACTCTCTCTGACTACTATATTTATTTGCTGTGTCGCTTTCTCACTCATGTTATTAAATTAGAATATTCTGAAATGTAAAAACCAACCCTTGTTATTTGTTACATCTTCATCACTCACTAGCAAGATCATGCTCAGCTTCCCCTGGTGACGGTTCACAATATGATGTTTCTCGCTGACGTGACATGTAATTCTAATAAGCTCCAATTCATCAAGTAATAATGAATGTATTATTTCCTAAGCTGCAAAGATCTTCTTCTGCCCATGACCAGTATAGTCATAAATTAGCACTGACTACTAACACGTTCCTTGCTCTTCATCACTTGAAAGATCATGTTCTCTCGCGGTTGCTGATTGCTCAGTGCAATCTTTCTCTCTAACACCTGTTTGTTCATGTTTATTATTATGTCCTGAAGTCATTTCTGAAGTATGAAAATCTTTGGTTCTGACTTCAAACAAATACCTTACATCAAATTAACCACTTACTATTTACTTGCAAAGCCCTGTCTCGGGTTTTTCATGTAAATGCAGTTGTCTTGTACAGGGTTTCTAGCTTGTGTCACATTGCTCATGCATGCTGTGACCTTCTGTAGTGCAAGAACCTTGTTCTATGTTTCCAGTACCAACATTTGGCTGTGACCTGTAGCACAAATAATCTTCATTACTTGTTACATTCAACTCATGCTCCATCTGGGGCAGTGATTGCTCAGGACAAGGTTTCTCAACAACACCATTATGTTCGTCATTACAGGATGTATGATTTTCTGAACTGAAGAAATCATGTTCTGCATGGCTTGCATCTGCTTTTGACTCTGTCTGGCAACCCTCACCTAGATCTTCATTGTGTGATACAGTATCACATTCTTTCTCTGTACTTTGTTGCTGAAGCTGGACAGTTTCGTTTGAGTGAGTTAGTTCATGTTGATTATGATCTTCAGAGTAGTGAAAACACTCGTCACACTTGGAACATTTAAAGGGTTTCTCCACAGTATGTGTGGCTTTATGCCGCTTGAGATGTGACGAGTTTCCAAAACACTTATCGCAGTGGTTACATTTATAAGGCTTCACACCTGTGTGAGTGCGTTCATGTCTTCTAAGTCTTGATCCTTGAGCAAAATTTTTACTACAATAACTACACTGATGGGACCTCTTGTCATTCTTTGTGGCAGCTTGTCTTTGCAATTCTGGTGAAAGTGCAGTCACCTTTTCACATTGGGAACACTGAAAAGGCCTGTCCCCATTGTGAGTTTGTTCATTTTGATCAAAACCGCTTTGATGTTGAAATGACTGATCATGAGTAGAACACTTTTCTCCATTGGCATGTTTAAAAGCCCTTCCGCACTCAGTGCATTTGTAGGGTTTGGCACGAGTGTGTGTCTTTTGGTGACTCCGAAGCTGTGAAGGAAGTCTGAAACATTTCTCACACTGAGTACAACTATAAGGTTTTTTGTTAGAGTGAGTGACCTGATGTCTTTTCAGATCTGAAGCAAGTCGAAAGCACTTTCCACACTGCAAACAAGAAAAGGGTCTTTCATCTGTGTGAATCTGTTTGTGTCTCTTGAGATCAGATGAGAATCTAAAAGCCTTTTCACATTCATTGCAGCT
>JAHPZR010026358.1:50000-60000 GCA_019787425.1 Platygyra sinensis
CTGCCTGAATGCCTGGCTGGCTGGCTGGCTGGCCGACCGTCCGACTGACTGACTAACTGACTGACTGACTGACTGACTGACTAAATGACTGACTGACTGACTGCCTGCCTGCGTGCCTGCCTGCCTAACTGCCTGCCTGCCTGACTGACTGACTGACTGACTGACTGACTGACTGACTGACTGACTGACTGACTGACTGACTGACTGACTTATAAAGTACATCTCTATCCCGGGAGGCTCCAACAGAAAACGCAATAAGTTTCTTTTCTTTGTAAGGGATCAGGGGCCCCTTTCTCGAAAGCCCCAGAAAGTTTTCGGTCCGTTCATCTGTATCTAATAACGGAGAAGTGTATACGCCTGAAAATTCCTGTATGAAGGGAACCTCTGTTCATATTAAAAGATATTGAAATTGCTAAATTTGAAATGGAAGAGCAGTTAAGTTTTCTTTATGAAAATTTCCCTTAGGGAGCCTCTGCGGAGGAGAGAGCCCTTGGTCCGTTAAGACATTTAAAATTGACCAACTCTGGGCATTAAATAAGGAGTATGTTTTTCTAACGACGGCATGACATTGCCATTGACGTCAAGGTTACTTTCTGCGGAACTGTAGACACTTGTAGAACGCTTAACCATTTTTCATGCATGAGGAACTGACCGTATCCCTTATCTACCTAACAACCCAACCTGGTTGCCTAACAAACTCGACCCCTCAAATTGGGAACCTTTAAAAAGTAAAGTGTCCACCGCCCCCAGTAGTCGCTAATATAAACACATGCCCCCGCAACTTAAGAAACTCTTAACCCATAATTAGGGGAAACCCCATGGTTGGTAGGTAGCATACACTGGAACTGTAATTTCAGAACTTCTGCGGTATATTTCGATAGAAATAAACATATCAGCACAACAATGTACTTCTTCAAGTGAAAATTAGGTCATTTATTATTTACAAGCATCACTGTGTACAATTTATATTATTTTTCAACATCTGAATTTTAGCTCATAATATATCATCCTGACAAATAACGCCTTCCAACTGTCCTATACAATTTTATTTACAGCATCGGTGCAGGCTGCACAAGGAGAAGTTCTATGTGACCGTCATACAATTATGACGGTCGTTCGCTTCGCGCAATTGGGTTGGGCTGTTTTGCATCGAGGTAACGCTCTGCAAAACTGAAACCTCAGCTTGACAAAACAAGATGTGAATGCTTGACGATATTTCGGTACTCTCCACGAATATACGAAAGGGTTCAATGCAGAGTTCAGGAAAAGAAATCGTGAAAATACAATCTCGAGCTTCAGAAATGACAACGATTGTTTACACGGCTCGCAAAACTGCATAAGATGTAACGCAATGAATTCAGGCAAAACTGTCACGTAAAACAACACCAGCACCAACAGAATTGTCACGACCATGTTTTGCTCGCGATCCAGAGCCTTTTTGCTCCTCATTGCCGATGTGATGCCAGCGTCTCGCAATTCCCGTTTTCTTTTTCCCAAAGCGCGGAAAACTTTAAAGTACATAACTGTTAACAGTAAGGCCGGCAGTGAAGCATGTGTATGAGCGTACACGATCTTGAATATATTTTCTGGGACACTTGTGAGTGGGAGAAAGCAGACGGTCACAGCGACTACCCAGATCAAGGCAATGCAGATCTTGACCCTTGTCCTTGTAATAGTAGATCTGTATTTCAAAGGGTGCATCACGGCAACGTAGCGATCGCAAGACAGCGCTATTATTGTTCCGCTGCTGACGAACAAAGACAATCCAAGGACCAAGCGAATGATTGGATCCAATTCGCGAGGAACTGGCAAATGTTGGAATCGATAGACATCTTTCACTGCCACAAGGTTGCCAGAGATCAATCCAACCACTAAATCAGAGACGCACAGGTTAGCGATTAGCAATGACGGGGGAGTTTGAAGCAATCGACGAGTGTCCCTGAAAATTGTCAACAGTAACGCGCAGTTCCCTAGTGTAGTTACTGCAGCAAGAGCAAACCCAACCACGGCGAGACTCAGGAAAAAGTTGCCATCCTTAACCGAGAGGACGAGAGGTTTTGTTGACGGTAATGCCTGTTCCATTTCTTAACTTTTTTTACATCAAAAAATCGCGCCTTTTTGAAACGTAGTCTTGAATATATCGTATCCGCTTTAGATTTCGATTATCAGTTCCTTTTATCGATCAATAACAAGTCTCTGGCTGAGATAGTGCTTTCGCTTTCGCTTTAGACTCACGACTAACTGAATCAATAATATTGCAAGGAGTTTATTTGGAGTTCTCTGAAGAAACGGAAGTTGTAGTGTTCTTTCAGCGATGACGTCATGGACCGATTCTGATTAACCTTTTCAAGCTTTTGGGATAAAAGCGATCAAGTTTCAAGTTCTTTATCTTCTTTCTTGCGTAGGAGATCATTTCAGATCAGTTCTTCTTCAAATATATTTATAGTTTCAGTACTTCTCAAATATATATCAGTAACATAGGAACTCGATATCACCTCGATTCGATTTGAAACTAGTCGACTTCCGGTTTTAATAATAATAACCACAGGGATTTTTCTCAGAATACGGACACGTTTCTGATGGCAGTGAAAACAGTCTTCACTGCCAAAATCAACTTCACATGATATAGCGCACATAAAACTTTGCAATGAGCTATTTTTCAGAATAAAGATCTGTTATCGAGTGACCATCAACGAGGGAAAAGTAAATTCAATTTGCACAGGCCCCTGATTCAGATGTACATTACCATATTGTTGTTGAAGTGCGTCAACAACAAACTTCCGGTTTAAACGCTCTGCGACTTGCTTGTTCATTTTACAGCGTAAGGCGTGAATGAAAATCTTCCCGTTCCTGTATACATGAAAAGTTGAACATAAATTATGTATACCGAATGTATCTATAAAAACCATTTCACTATTTTTGGGTTTGGTAGTGCGAAACGACGTCAGTGTTTCCATAGAAAAATTCCTTCGCGAGAAAAATTTTACCGTGTTTACTTTTTTCTCTTCGTAATCAATAAATCTGGCTGCAACTTTGCGTAGTTGGCACACAAAATATGACAGACCAATCGTCTTTCACTTAACAAGAATTGTAAAACAAAAATTGTTAAGACAGCGAAAGAAACTCTGGAATTTTGTAAGAATTACACCCGCTTTCAGTGTTAAGCGCATAGGCACGGCTAAATGACCGTTTAACTGTGAAACAGGCGAATTTTTCGAATTATTAGCGGAAGAAAAGACAAATAATTATTTACCTTTCATGGCTGAAGAACATTGTGAAAATTGCCCGTTTCCAGATTTAAGTGATAATTCAACAATTTGCGTGTAATCGATCACCTTCCAGAATGGCGACTTCCGAAAGAATTAGGCCGCTAACGCGTACAGAATTCGAAAGATGTAAACATTCAAAACAGTCAATTTATCTCTCACAGAATGAATTCTTGATACTTCGAACCTTAGTTTGATGACAAAAAGATCCAACTTATTTGACTTTGAGTCGATTTTGACCGAAAAGAAGTAAGGTTACATAGCATGTTGAAAGATAGCATGTCGAGAGATGTCGCCGATGCACCGGAGCGGGTGTAAAAACGTAAAAGCGATTTAAAAGTTGCAGAAGAATTTAAAGAGCAATTTTGTCAACAGAAAATGTAAACATATTAATTCGTAGAATATTGCTTTTTCTTATGGCTTCTTATTCACAGGCGCTATAGGCCAGCCACGGCGTACGATATAAAAACGTACTGACTGAATAGATCTCTGTGCATGTGGTGGCTAGGGCTTGTGGTCGACCAGTTAGGTCAAAAATCTTCCTTGTTTATAGCGTTCAATAGGATAGACCCGAGTTGTATACAGCGGGCAGATTCTAGCGATCGTTGCGTGCACTGCGTCATGGACTGCTTAAGCTTCTCCCGGAATGTTTATTTTTTCGTTGTGTAGCGATCACATGGAAACTGGTCGGCGAACAAAGTCATGAAGATTATAAAGCTTCACAGAGATCAGATCCTAACGACCCTATGGAAAGTAGCTAGATAAGAGGAGAGGTGCGGCAGGAGAGCTCTAGAGAGAGTAATTAATTTTGGGCCAGGCCATGAAATGCGTTTGTATGGATCCCACTTTTAGCATTTATTCCATTCCAATATCAGGCACCCCATATCATTAGCACATCACGACTTTACAGTCATTTCACAAGATGCCAAGTTTGTTTTCGCGCTTGAGTACGTTTCTTGCCGTCACGCAACATCCAGAGAAGTCTTGCGTGACGTGAAGCCAAGAAACAAGTGTCCAGGTTGTGACCATTTCTCGAAGTTCCCTGTAATTACCGAGTCCATTAGGCTGTTCTGTTTTCCATTCCAGATGGGAGTTTCAAAAGGTTTGAAAGTTTTACAGTAAAGTCATCAGCTAACGAAACAAAATGGACTTCATTACTAAGGTAAAAAACACCCAACTTTTCTTGAAACTTTGATTTCAGAATATATGATTTCGAGCCCGTTAAGTTACAGGGTCTTTCGAGAAACGGGCCCCAGATGTCTTTCCAGTAAACTATACGTCGAAAGCCTTCTTCAGACAAGCTAAAGTAAGCCTCCCGAGCGTGAAATTTTGATTCTGCGTGCGATCTTCGTATCGATTAAAAGCATTAACTGGGACGACTTTCCTTCCGTTGTTTTGTTCACCTGTATATTAACAGCAGATGACCATGGGGTGGTGCCTCTGTTGACTGCAGTAGTAAATGCTATGGCCTCTGCGTCGCTGACATAAAGGACTGTTCAACATGTATCAAGGGGCAATCATCTAGACCATGGTCTTTATCTGTACCCGGTGAAAGAAGCATTCCGGGCAGAACCACCAAGCTGTATTTTGGAGGGCTTCAAAAGTCAATAAAAAACACAACAAATTCGCTAACATAACCATCATTTCACTGATTATTGCTAAGAATGATGCGGTTATGTTCTAGTACAGAGGCTGTTTTCCTTCCACTATTTATCATTAAAGTAACATTTTGATCTCGCTCCTTATGTGGGTCGGGATGACGGTTTTCTGTCTTCCAGAACTTCGAGGAAGCCCATCGAAGGCATTAAACAAATAAGCGAACCTCACTGTGAGGCAGATACAATTTGCTTTAAAAAACAAAAACAAAGAAACAAAAAATCCTGATAAATGCTCAGCAAAGATGAGCGGGCCTGGAATTACCGGGTCGTAAATTACGAGAATCAAACAGGGAAGTAAAGACTATTTTGTGAAGAAACAACATGCATGGAACAATTCAACACACATGATCAGAAAAAATCACTACAATCTTTAATTTTAGGCTTCGATCTATTGAGTTTGCAGTCTGCATCAGTTCAACTGTTTCTGCTACTATTTGCATGACATGCTCACTGTCGTTCGTCTCTGGGCTGTGGTGAAACACCCGTTTTAGTTCCTAGCCAGTGTGCTTTGAAGAGTACACTTAGTTCCCAGCTTGGGAGGTGTTGACGTATTGATTAAAGCTCCCCACCAGGGAGGTGAGAACTGTTCAAGACATCCATCACATTTTCAGCGTTCCTACTCCGAAAGCATTATTTGTTGTTCTTCCCTGGGTTCTGCTCACTTGGCTTCTAGGACGTTACAAAAAAGATTTTTCATTAACGATGCGTTTTAACATTTTAGACTTGTGGGTTTTCCTATATTAGGATTGGGAATCCCTGACCTAGTTTATGCGGCCGCTCTACAGATGCGAGGCCATGCGAGTCAGTCTCTTCGGAAAGAAGTTGTCTGAATTTGTTATCGCTGATTTATCTATTAGCTTAGCTAGTTTAGTTGCAATGTTAAAACTATCATAGAAGAGACTCATTTTTTTTTATCCACACTCGAACACTTAATGCTTGACATCTTCACATGATAGAAGTGAGTCTTGTCCGTGTTTGCTCTGTTTCATAACGGGTCCTCGTAGAAAATATTTCATATGAAAATCAGTTTGATTTGCTTAGAAGTGAACCCGTAAACGGAACTCATTTTTGTATGAACGGTTTCGCACTTAGACTCGCTTTGATACAGAAGCAAAAGGCAACTCGGTAATTGCCTATTTGACACCGCTTGTTGTTTTGCAGTGTTTTTGCCATCTCTAAATCATACGTTTCTTACCATCCACCATATCCCAAATCTTTTCGACGAGACTAGCGCATTGCTTTTGCCAGCTGTACTTCTCTTTATAGGTAGACCGCAGTATGTCAATCTCAGGAAGTCGTGTTGTTTCTCTATCCTTTTTTCTTACAGCTTTGATTTTCTTTGCCCATTCCTCTGCGTCGTCAGAATCAACTATGCACGAATCTCCAAATTTTATTTCTCTTAAGGCGTGAGCAAGCCCCGAGTTGTTAGACACAAGAATAGGTAAACCAGCGGAAAGAGCTTCCAAAGCACTCAATCCAAATCCCTCTGTCCTTGATGGCATGATAGCAAGATCCACCTGAAGAAACAGACCCTTACGTTCTTCTCTACTTTCTATAAATTCCTTGACTTCAACCTGCTCTTCAGGGACTTCAAATTGTCTTTTCAAGTATTCTCTTACCTCGCCCTCTCGTTTTTCGGGTGCACAAACAAGCACAAGACAATAATTTTCGCCTTTCAGTTTGTCCTTGAATGCTTTAACAGCAACGTCATATCCCTTTTGTTTAAAGTCCTTAGGATCAATGCCACCGAGGAGAAGCACCCTAAATGTGGGATTATCGCTGCTTGCATGTTGAATAAGCAGTTCTTCGATGATGCCAGGAGTAAATTCAAAGACATTGTCCTCTTTTCCACACCCGCGCAGTTGATTGGAATAAACTTCCTTTAATTTTGGTCCAACTGTCATGACAAGATCTGCATTTTTACACAGCTTGATGACATTTTTGCTCTCCGTTTGGCCGTTTGGTCCTTTACAGTGAGTATGCAATACGTGCACCCACCTGCAGTTATGTTGCCTTTTAATAACTTTCGCTTGTGCACCAAGCATCACGTCATGACCAATAACAACGTCTATTGGAGGGTCTTCTTCTGGAAAGCATAAGCAGAAATATTTGTCCATGCCTGGATATTCCCTAGCTTCAACTATGGTAACGTTAAACGTTTCAGCTTCTCGCTTCTCCTGGCGACTACAACCATGATATGGGACAAAGAAAGTGACTTGGACTTTCACTCTTTCACTCTTGCGCCATTGGACCTTTGCCAAATTAATAGCAAATTCCCTGTTCATGATGGACATGTCACCGTGCTTTGACGAACCCCACTCAGCCGCCAACAAAGTCAAATTTAACTGCATGCAAGAGGTACTATTTCTCGAACCTCTTCTTTTCGGTGTTTTGTTTGCTATGGAATCTGTGCTGTATTGAGGGGGCACCGACTGCAGAGACGAAACAGACCGCAAAAATATTAATTAGTACGACTGTTATATAAGGGTTATTAGCTAAGCGTGAGATCAAGATGGCTGGATATTGCCCAAGTTCTTTTTTATGTGTTTATGCACCGAGACAAGGTCCATAAACACGCAACAATAGCACGAGGCTAATATCAAGCCATCTAGACCCGTCATGCCGCAAGCTTGGTCAATAAAGGATTTGTTTTATGGAAAAAAGATCACTATTTGCTTGCTGGACAGTGGGTAATACCGAAGGAGCAAAAAAAGCTCCATCTTGCTTGCTCGGGTAGCCAATCACAGTGCAGCATTTGGTTCATTTTGCCTGCTCACGGAGCTTGCCTGCTCACGGAGCTAGCCATACAATAAATACCGGTTACTGACCAAGCTTTAGTCAAGAAGGCTGCATATTCCCTACATATTGCGTGTTTATGGATCAAGATGCAGTCTAGGTTTAGAACGGAACGCACCGTACAGCACCGCACAGCTAAGCTACGTTACCGGTTCATGAAAAAAGAACTAAAAACCGCCGATAACCATTGTGAGCCACCTTAAAGCTGAAACAGTAAGAGCAGAGCACCTAACTGAACTGTTCAGCGGCATTGCATGGGGATTCAGTATTTATCTCAACAGAAATTGTTATTTTATAACAGGTCAATACAATTAAAAACTATTACTGAACGCAGATCTAGGGGGTTCTCTTACACTTCCACAGTTCAATAGTAAGAATCTTACTTACCGGTTTAGCGCTATCAGAATCTTCTTGTGACGTGAGAGCTGTTGCGTTCTGCAATAATACAGTAATATTGATATTACATAACAGGTCAAGACAATTAAAAACTATCAATGAACACAGATCTAGGGGCTCTCTTACACCTCCACAGTTCAATAGTAAGAATCTTACTTACCGGTTTAGCGCTATCAGAATCTTCTTGTGACGTGAGAGCTGTTGCGTTCTGCAATAATACAGTAGTATTGATATTACAAAGCAGGTCAAGACCAACCTCGTTCCCAGGGCCTTTTCCCTGGCTTGGGGGCGGGGCGGGAAAAGGCCCTGGCATCGGCTGGTCACGTGCCCACTTTACACCCTTAAATCCTGGGTGTAATAAATTAACGAGTTTGCATAATCAAAAGAGCCGACATCACGATGGCGGAGAAACTGGCTGTGCTTTTCGACTTGGATCTGCTTTTAAACGTTGAAACTTTGCGTCTTTTTGTTCAGTTAAAGCCACTTCAAGTAATGTTTTGAATATTTACTGAAAAGCAAAGATATTGTTGCCGTTCCGACCGACTGGCTTGGCAAATCTCTGTTGTTTCAGCGTCTACCGGATTTCTTGTCTGTCAAGGCGGTCAATAATATTTTTGTAAAATACACGAATTCTACGGTTCGTGACATTTATACATTTGCCGATTTCTGTTCGGTCACTCGTGTTTATGAAGGGCACTTCATGCTGTATTCTAAGGAGTAATTTTATGTAGAGCTGAGCCGTTAGATCGTGCATCGCAAATTTTTAGAGGCCGTCGTAGGTCTGCATGATTTCCGCTGTTACGAGCATGTCGCTTCGTCGAGTTTGACACTTCTGTAATTTGCCATGTGTAAAGGCTCATTTCTATTGCAAGATATTTTTGAAGTCTCCAAGTATTTGTTTTTTGAGGGAAAAATATGACGCTTTAGTGAGTTTACCGTGAACATTTTGCTTACTTGCTTTCTATATTGTGACGCCGGGCCCGGCGGTAACTAGAACTGTTTGCAAACACAGTACGTGTAGTTTCTTATCACGGATATCATATTTGCCCTCGTGCGGTTTTCTTAAGAGACGCCCTAGCTTTACTTCGAGAAATACGCTTGTCTATAGAAATTCTTATGTTTCTTGCAGCTATGGTCCGGCTTATGTTTCGGCTGGAGCTTGACGTATAGGTTTATTCCTCCTTTGATCGTTCTGGCACCACAGGATCCAAAATGTAGCTATTTACCCGCAAGTCTGTTGATTGTTTATTCGGCCTAGCTCAAAAAATTTGCCATTGCACGCAACTCAACTTAAAATTACTCCTTAGAAAACAGGATGAAGTGCCCTTCATAAACACGAGTGAAGCGACAAAATGGTCTAGTGACCAAACAGAAAACGGCAAATGCATAAATGCCACGAACCGTAGAATTCGTGTATTTTACAAAATATTATTGTCCGCCTTGACAGGCAAGAAATCCGGTAGACTCTGTAACAGCAGAGATTTGCCAAGCCAGTCGGTCAGAACGGCAACAATGTCTTTGCCTTTCAGTAAATATTCAAAACATTACTTGAAGTGGCTTTAACTGAACAAAAAGACGCAAAGTTTCAACGTTTAAAAGCAGATCCAAGTCGAAAAGCACAGCCAGTTTCTCCGCCATCGTGATGTTGGCACTTTTGATTATGCAAACTCGCTAATTTATTACACCCAGGATTTCAGGGTGTAAAGTGGGCACGTGACCAGCCGATGCCAGGGCCTTTTCCCGCCCCGCCCCCAAGCCAGGGAAAAGGCCCTGGGAACGAGGTTGGGTCAAGACAATTAAAAACTATCAATGAACACACATCTAGGGGTTCTCTGACACCTCCACAGTTCAATAGTAAGAATCTTACTTACCAGTTTAGCACTA
>JAHPZR010026358.1:77500-85842 GCA_019787425.1 Platygyra sinensis
TAGTTGGATTCCAAAAAGTTCAGGCACTTCAGGGTGCGACTTCACCACTGGTTGACGATAGAAAGCAAACTTTAATTTTTTTTTAACTCAACTACACCACCACAGCTGGGATTGTTTTTTGTACTCACTGAAGCGACATATGGTAATATGGTAAGTATCCATTTCTTAGATTGCTTATCGAAATACCAGTGACACTCGAGTTTGACAAGAACGAACTGGTTATTAGGGGAAGGGGCAGGACGAAATTCCCGTTTGCATCCACAGCGTCACTTTTGCGACTTTCAACAGGCTTTTCCGTTATGTTCTTTCCGTGATTCAGAAAAGAGAAAAACTAATAAAATACTCTTACCTTCCACGTTAAGCTGACCGATCGCGACTGACGCCCACACGCGTCGGTCACCGGAAAAATCGGACTTCCGCGGGGTTCAAAAGAACTCTGACCACTTTTTCTTCCCATTTCAATTTCCCATTCCCCATTCTTCATTCTCCATTCCCTATTTCCCATTTCCCATTCCACATTCTCGATTCCCCGTTCGCCATTCCCCCATTCCTCATTCTCCATTCCCATTCCCCATTCGCCGTTTTAGTAACATTCCAGAGTATCAGCTTTTCGCTAGCAAGTCCTATATGCTTATTCCCGTGTGTAGATAAAGTGCAACTTGATCTACGCAGGTTCAACGTTAGTTATCACGCTGGATTTAAGTCGACTGTTTGTCGCACCCATTTTTAATTTATTCGACTCGGCTTGGACTCGACGTTTGCCCTAGGCCTAAGAACATCAGTATATGCACAAGTAGAATAGAAATCAAGAAATCCTACCTGATGGTTTCCATACTTGTCTGGTGTCCAACTCCTTCCATTCATTGTTATCAACATCAACCAATTCTTTGATCACCAACTCATATCCTTTCAATTCACTGGCACTGTGAGATAACCTTACTGTCACCTTTTCATGGACGTTTTTGTGGACTTCGACTCCGAGTGGACCATCTTCACATGACAGCTCCATAACGTTGCTCACCAAGCTCTCGTTTTCTGCTAGAGATGGCGAACAGATCTTAGGACACCACCACGAACATTTCATCTGCCTCGGTTTTGACTTCGCCATAGGAGAAAATTTGATGCAAGCAGCAAATTCTTTAAGGTTCCATGAGTCGCATTTCTCGTTATCCTTGTCTCTAAGTGATCAGAGATTCAGAGATTCAGAGATTCAGAGATTAACTATAGACATGTAACCAGGAGGCTCCTGTTTGCAGGACACCTAATCAAGCAACTGAAACAGCATTAACCCTTAGTCCTTAAGAAAAATTCTACCTCTTAATTCTCATTGAGGAGGATTCACTGAGCTTGAATGAAAAACCGTAACCGGCCTTAAAATGTTGCAGATCTAGCAGAAACCCCTCGTTCTAGACTGATTAATATTGTAGAATACTTATACTTCATATCATTTTCCGTAGTTCCATATGAAATTTCATATATTCTCTTGTACTGTAGAATACTCAAAACTACAAGTTATATGCTGTGAATTTGTAAAAACTTTGCATGGAAATGCCAAGGTTCTGTGATTCCCAAAACTGTTTCATGTTCTAAAGTTCGCTAAAATATTTTGCCTTTGTTTTCCCGTTCCCCAGTTGAAATTGACCTTCTTTCCTTGCTGGAGGGGGGTGAATAGGGGTATGTAAATCCGCCAATCAACTAAATCCGAATCCGCAAATTGTTTGCCGCGTTAGATGATAAACAAGATAGAAAGCGACTTCCCGTGTAAAATAACCCTATGGAATTCCATGGAATTCCATGGAGTTCCATGGAAAATTTTCCATGGAACTCCATGGAATTCTGTCTGGGTTTGGGACATGGAATTCCATGGAAATCCATGGAGGGTTTTTTTTTTCTTTCAGGGAATTCCATAGAATTCCATGGAGGTTTTTTTCCCCATGGAATTCCATAGAGTCTTTCCATGTATTTGCATAGAATTTGAAAAAAAAATCACTGTTTTTCATGGAATTCTGTTTGGTATATATTAAATAATGCATAAAATTACATGGAAAATAATTTGCATAGAATAGCTGATCCATGAAATGAATTATAGGATATATAGGTTCATGAAAATACCATTAATAATCAATTCTTTGACTTAAAACAACTAAAATTTATATCCCCGGTACTTTTAATCCAGTCATTTTGATCTGCAAATATCTATAATCATTACAATTTGTTTCATATATCAAGTAGCACTATCAACTGTGATACATAAAAAGCTGTCAAAAGCCCAGAATTATAACAAACATGTGAAACAATGAGAGAAACAACAGCTTAAATTTTAATATACCCTAATACAGCAACAAAAGGCAATGTGATTATGCCACTTGCCAAAGTTACAGTGTAGTCCTCATTAAAGTACACTTCTTACTTATAATTGTTAGAATTATTGCCTCAAAGACTGCTGTGTATTTTGAGTTGGATCTCACAGATTATGATGGAGATACTGACAGTAGCATCGATTATGTTTGTGAATTGATAGCTTTTCAACCAAGTGAATGTACTACTTCAAGCTTTCGTGCTTCAATAACTACAACAAAAACACCCAGCAGCATGTGATTAAAATCAGACAATAAGTTTTGTTCAGTTTCACCACTTAAAAGGCTACATGTTAACTAAAAGCAATTGCTCATAAGAGAAACAAGATTTCAGATCAACGCATAAAAGCTGAAATGGACAAGAAGAAAGACAAAGATCAAAACTGGCTGGAGCATAATTTTCCCATGGCGAAGATCGAGTTTAGAAAGTGATACATGTAAATCATTGCAGTACAGATCATCAAGAACAGTTTTTTAAGTCCTAATCCAGAAGGTTTACGATTCTTCATACTTACAGTTGTTCCTAGAGCCAAAAAATCCAGATGTTGTTGCTTTTAAACATCATTTCCCAGCGCTTTTCGAAGTCTTCACACTGCTGTAATCGTTTGACCGTTGAAATCGACCGCGTTTTTCACTGCATTGCATCATGGGTCAGAATACTCGTTCCCAGGGTCTGGCAGCATTCAAATTCAACATGGCCGCTCATTTCGGGCATGTTCGAACTCGGCTTTTTTACACGATTTAGAGACCTGCCATGAACTGGAAAGTACTCAGATATCCTTTGGAGAGGTGGCTAGCTATTCCAAGCTATTTAACTACTATAGAATGGCAAAATAATCGGCCTTTTTACGAGAAAGAGGAGGCATACAGTAATGCATATGATGAAGACACGAAACTGTAGTCTGGAGATAAACAGTTGTGGCCTTGATATCGACATTGCCGGTATTTATAATTTTGTCATCAGGTTTTTAATAAAAATCAGTGATCAGACAATAAACTATGTAATTTCTAGAAATCCCGAGAAATTGACTTGTGTACTCAGCCTGAAAAACTCCATTCACAGAAAATTCCCAACAATTCCATCCTTTGTTAAGAACACCGGCCTCAAGTAAGATTCTTTAGTTTACCTATTAAATTCGGGTCGGGTCAGTACATTTCCAACTTCCAGGGCAATTTTATGGGTCATGAAATCTACTGATACATGTTTCATGGCCCATTAATTTAACTTCGGTTATTGGTGAATTTTCATGGCCATGAAAACAGATTTTCATGACCATGCATTTAAATTCGGTTTTAGATCATCACCAACTTTTCATTGCCATTAAAAAACGTTTTTTTTTACGAGCCATGAAATAATTTTCATAAAGAAATTAATGGGCTTCAATGAGGCCATGAAAAATGGAAAATGCAATATTCATGGCCCTGAAAAAGATTCATTGTTTTTTCATAAGTATTTCATGGGATTTTTATGAAACTGCAGTTGGTAGTGATATATACATGTATGTCAATTGCTGAATGTTATATTTTTAATAAGTAATGCAATCATCAACTTCCTTTGATTTTTATGGAACAGACACTGACCATGCATGATCACTTTGTATGGAATGTTTATCCTTCCATGGAGTTCTAAGGAGGTTCCATGGAAGTCCATGCAGTTCCATGGAGGTTCCATGGATCTCCATGGAACTCCATGAAGTTCCATGGAATCTCCATGAAATTCCATGGACCCTCCATGGAATTTCATGGACCCTCCATGGATCATCCATGGAAACCCCATGGAACTCCATGGAGTTCCATGGAGTTCCATGGAGTTCCATGGTTGCGCGATATTGTGTTTTAGCATTGAGGATGACTATCAACGAAATTTTTTATCTACCAACGTCTCTATATCGAAACAAAATCTTGCAGATACGAGAAAAAAAAGCAAACGTGTCGCCACGTCTCGCTTAAGTGCGTCACTATTTCTAGTCATTTTCTCCACTGCGTGACATCCGGCACACAAAAGAGAGAAAATGAGATTTCCGGGGGAACGTTGAGATCCACGATTCAAACTTCCTAACAGCCAAAATCCAAAATCCGGGCCCAAAAACTGGATAAAACCGCGATCCGCTGTGATCATAGGATCCGCAGATCCGTTAAAATTTCGCTCTGAATCCAGAATCCGGGCTAAAATATTACCAAATCCGCCGATCCGTAGACCTATTCACCCCCCTCTTGCTGGGAGACCCTCACACATCAGTCACATCATGACCTCGGTCAAAATCTTTCCATAACAGGACGTTCAATAAGGTTTAACTGGAGTCTACTATAATTGTTTTGTTGTAGGACATACTTTATATAACACACCTAACAATGGTTGTTTTGTGGTTTTCACTCAAACATTCCTCTTGAGGCTTGCATCCTGATACTGAGAGCATATTATCAAAGTTTAGTTCAAAAGTGTGGATTACCTTTATTTACACACAACTCTAAGTTAAATTAATTAGAGCCATACAAAACTCCATAATTACGACAAACGTGCTCTTGAAAAGTTGTGTAAAAGATAATGATCTTTTTGCGGTGCAAGCATCTTTATGTACTCAAGGGTTTGTTTTCCTGGGGGTGTCGCAGCGGAAAACACTGTCAAAACTGCCAGCGGCAGATGCTTTGTAGTGTACTTATGCATGGCTCTGTTCTCACAAACAATTCGTTTCATGAGTGCTTTCGATACTTTCCATCAAGCAAGACAAGATGCTCATAACATCTCCCTGTACTGCCGCTCAACACCATGACAATACGACGTGGAGCAACGCTTCCAGTTCCACCTACCCTATGTTTGGACGTAACTGACAACGTCTACCAGTTGATCTTCTAAGCAGAGCAGATCACGAAGACCAACCAGTGGGAGACTGGACTGCTACATATAAAGTAAATCAAAAATTAAGTAGGGGACCATTTCCAACAACAAGCTCAGCACAAAAAGTTACCACTCACAAGAAGAGTTATAAAAGGTCCGTTTGTTTACCTAGGCAACCATAAATTAAACGAGGGAGAAACAAAAGTAAAGATGCGTGGGACCCAACCCTGAAACAAAAGGAGCTGATCATGTATCATTGCCCTAACTCACAGAGATGGGTAAGCCAAAAGAGGGCGCGCCGTACACTGACAAGTCCCTCTCAATCGCTGGTACAACTATATACTGCTTGCGGGTACAAACAAAATTTGATAAAGTGCCCACAGCATTCTGTAAGAGATTGTTGGTTTATTGAAACCCAATTTCCCAGCGGGTCTAATATTGTTAGAAGCAGCAATCCAGCAAGGCTAGCAGTATCAGGCCCATGCACACATCCACAGCAGCCCTTAGTAGACATGTCGAAGAAATTGAAGACACGGAAGCACGAAATCATGGTCTCTTGGAATACGATATCTCGGTTACACTTTCAACAAGAGATAGTCTCTTGCTTTCAACCTATACCAGAGCCGGAGAGCATTCCATCGCTTAACTTAAAGTGCTACTGTGATCAAAAAATTCACTTCTCTTTTTCCTTCGGATTTTAAAAGCTTGTTTGTTTGACACCTCACTGGCAAAATCTTAAGCTTCAAATTTTATCCAAAGGCTGTTTTCTTTGAGTACAAGTTTAGGATTTCACGGTCCGCCATTGTTCACGTTCAAAACTGACCGATTGGACTTCAGAGGGTTGGATTGAGGATAAGATGACGTCAAAGACTCACTAGCTTAAAATTGCAGCGTGTAAACGCAGCTTATTGTACATGCAAAGCACGAGTTTAAAAGTCTGAAAGTTCGAAACTCCCGTGCTGCATATTAATTTAAGCGCGTGCACACGCATTGCATTTTTAAACTAGTGAGTCTTTGACGTCATCTCATTCTCGATCCAGCTCTCTCAAGATTTTAAAGTTGGTAATGGCGGACCATTAATTTGGAAAATTTCAGTCAAAATAAACAGATTTCTTTTTTAAATGAAGGCTTAAAACTTCGGTCACTTAGTGGTTCAGTTACATAGTTTTGAAATACAAAGAAAAAGTAGAATTGATTTTTGGTCGCAGTAGCACTTTAAGAAAGCCATGATCAGCAATGGACAATACTTGAATTTAACTGACTGTACTAACTGTGAAATACTTTTTACTGAGTTTTAAACAATTATTGGATGAGGTTTTTGTGATATCCATAATAACGAAAAACGCATTATGTTGAAGAAGCGAATCAAGCAGCCATGCTCTTACTTCGCTGTGCGTACGATGCCACATCACCCGTGAACTAGACATTGCTCTTGGAAATCATGCATTGCGTGCGCAGATTAGTGACAAACCCAATCACTTAGTAGCTCTGTTTAGTTGGCTGATGTCGATCATAATTTTGTTATGGGAGAGAAAATGGTACATGCGTCAGGGGAATATGAAAAATAAGACAGCAAAGTTACATTAGTCTACCTAACTGCAGTGGTGGAATTTTTTAAAAACGGTTCTTCTCTTGCCTCGAGTGGCGTTACTGCCCTTTTACTAGAGTTTTCAGTACATTGTTGTACATTGTTGTACTTCTGTTCTAAAGGCGGCGTAATACGAGATACAAAAACCTTCAACTTGTCGCGCAACGTTGTTTTGTTGCAAGTTTTCGTCGATGTTTCCTGTTTTTCACCTTGTGAGATCAACTTGTCGCGCAACAAAAACATTTGTTGCGGGTTGAAGAAAGTTGTTGCGAAAAGTAGAGCGCGAGTCTACTTTGAGCAACAAATTTTGGCTTTGTTGCTCGTTTTTCATCAAACTCACAACTTGTCACGCAACAAACTTGCTCGCGCCCAAGCAAATAAACCAATCAGAGCGCTGCATTTCTTCAACCCGCAACAAATGTTTTTGTTGCGCGACAAGTTGATTACACAAGGTGAAAAACGGGAAAACTTGCCACGAAACAATGTTGCGCGACAAGTTGAGGGTTTTTGTATCTCGTATTTCGCCGCCTTAAATGTAAACCTGCGGTTACGACGTTCGGTTACTGTTGTATATGAATTTCGCATACCTGAAATTTCCTTTTCCTTCATTAGTTTTCTCAGGTTTCTCATCGCTTCATATGTTAAGAGATTTCCATTCACATTCAAAATTTGGAGATCTTTTAAGTACTCAAGCTCCTTTGGAAGTTCCCTCAGTCTGTTATGACTTAAGTACAGCGCTTTGAGTTTCCTGAGACGTTTAACATTTCCAGGTAACTCCGTTAACTGGTTGCAGTTTAAGTTAAGAACTGTCAGCTCCTCCAGTACAGCGATTTCCTCAGGAAGTTTCTGCAGCATATTATTACTCAAGTCCAGCGTTTGAAGTTTCTTCAGATCACTAATACTTGTAGGAACAGCAGACAAACGATTGCAGCTCACTTTAAGGCAGCTCAGGTTAATTAGTTCACCAATACTCTCTGGCAGTTCAGTTAGCCTATTGAAGGTTAACTTCAGCTCTTTGAGATTTTTCATCTGATTGATACTTTTTGGTAATTCTGTTAGCTCATTTACTTCCAGGTTAAGCACCTCAACATAAACCATTTCTGTCACACCACGTGGAACCAGTGTCAACTTTTTCCCATCTAGACGCAAAACCGCTTGTCCCTTAGCGTTTTTGTGAACCCTTTTCCAGAGCTCCATGGCTGAGTTGTTTTCCATTATTTGTTTCTGAATGAGGTGTTCTTCTTAGTTTTAGATCCTACAAATTTAAGCATTTTTAAAAATATAAATTTCAGCAAAGTCAAAAATACTTTTAATAGTTATAAACTCGGCCCGGCCCGCTCCTATCGCAGATCGCCCTCCACGCTCAGGAAACTCCCGTGGAGCAGGCAGTGATAGTAAAAGGTGAGCCGTTTTGCTAAGTAAGTTTAAAAATAGCCTAAAATGTCATGTGGCAATATATGACCGCAGAAAATAGGTAAGGTTGTCTTATAACCAAAAATTGACTTTTTTTTATAAAACAACTCTGTAGGATAGTGTTGTACCACGTTACAGAACTTCACAG
>JAHPZR010026359.1:5000-16573 GCA_019787425.1 Platygyra sinensis
GACGTAGCATCCAGTTTGTTGAGCTTGTTTTCGTTTCTGTTGTTCGAGCCTAAAGGCAAACAATCGGTATTCAACTTACAATGCGAAATGCTTCAATTTTCCTCAAGGAAATTTTCCTGAAAGCGCGAAAACTGAGCAATATTAGTGCCCAGGTCACAGTCGCGCGCGCGCATTGGAACTTAAAAATAGAACCAGGAATGAACTCTTGGAGTCGGAGAGGAATACTTGAGTAGAAGTTCTAAAACTTCCTTTTGGCATTTGAGCTTCGTGAGAAAGTTTACAAAAGCTATGGATTGGTATCATGTCAGGAAAGGGGTATTTTATGGACTGGAAGGTAGTTTCCGTTATATCATGTACCTGATTCAGGGATGTGAGTGAAAACACATCACAAAATTGATCACTAAGATCGGAGGGTCTTAAAGCAGGGTTGAAAGAATACCAAATCTTGTCCAGATCACATTTCAGGCCCATTTTGGCCTAAATCTCATTCACATTTCTTTTGTTTGTGATTCCCATGTAGTCCCAGAGAAGCAAATTACATTTCCTCAGTGAAAATAAAGTCAAATTCCAGTTTCTGTTCTAGCCCTTCAGGTAGCCTTCCTGCAAACACAGACGTATTTCCAGCTGTCATTTGCTTCAGCCAAAAATTAAATCAAACAATAACATAGAAAAATAAAATAAAATATTTTCGGTGGAACCATTCGCAAATATGTCTGTGTTTGCAGGCTACAATCCCAAGGTAAGAGCCACAATCAGCTTGAAAATCTTGGATTTGTTCCTGCCGCAGGAAGCCTAGCTGCACCAGCTAGCTGATTGGAAACAAACATTACCTTGAACCAAGTGGGATAAGTCAGACTAAGCTGGCATTTCTATTGGTTAGTTCTCGGCCAGTAGTAAACAACTATGGTGTTTTCTGCTTCAGGTTAAGACCAATAAAGAAAACAAAAATATGCAACAAAAAACTTTTTTGAGTCTCGTTTAAACCATTGTTTCTCTGTGCTTAACTGGATTGCAGTAAACATTTATTTATACATATAAGACTTTGTTTACAACAAATGTTTGCAGCAATTCAAAATTTGTACTTTTGTTTCATGCACTTCCAGATACTTATTTTTTTAAATTTAATTATTTCTCTTTATGAAAAGAACTTTCAAATGCTAATTTTTTTCCAAACAACAGAAATATTAGATTTGGAGTAAGCACTAATAACACAAGCATAGCTTAAAATTGCAAATTTTTTGCAATGACACATACTACGCTTTCACTTACCCAATTTTATCTAAATTTAAGCTTATCACTAGCAAATGTCTGCAAGTTTCATGCCAAAACAGAATAGCCTTCTAGCGGCCTTCTAGGAACAATTTCAAACAAGTGTGTAACAAATATCTACTTGTGTTGATACAAGTTTATAAATTAAATTACAAATCTTTTGACCAGTTTCTAAATGGCCCATGCTTCAAGCTCTTTCAACTCATTCTCCTCTTGAATAGCTTTCTTTTTTGTTGCCGGAGCACTCGATGGAACGTCCGGTAGTCCTGTGGCGGGGCGTTCCAATCCGACAAGTTCGTCATGAAGAGCTTCTTGTTCGATTGCGTCTAACTCTGCTCGGAGTTCGTCATCATCGAAGTCTTGATTTGAGCCTACACCACAAATCGCTTCTGAGATCTCCGTAGAAATTTCCGTCTGCTCATGAATATCATCCATCATATCATGAACATCCTCCACGTCGAGCGATCGATGCACGTTTTTGAGTGCATCTGCCGCGAACTTCATGTTTTTCAACACTTCGGTGTTCGTCCCAGCGTTTTCCAAGGCCTCACGTTGGAATTCTATGGTCGATAAAGTCCCATCTATTTGGTTCAACTGTTTCTCGAGACGTTTTCGTCTTTTCAACGCTTGCATTGCAAGTCTCTTGTTGTTTTTTGCATATTTCTTCGCCGTTGAGTTCTCTGCATCGATCTTCTTCTCCAAATATTCTTGCTTCTTTTCCAGCATCTCCTCGGTCTTTTTTAATTTTTGTATAGCATCTTCCGTTACTGGAATATTTTCCTTATTTTTACTTCTGAACATACGTTGCAACAAACTCATGTTGGCAAGAAAAGGAATGAAAAATTCCCGAGACGTCGACTCAGCAACAGTGTAACGGCTGCACTTCTTTCAAAATTTCTATAACTGGAAATTGTGTAACGGGTCGTGTAAGCGTCAATCAAGTTGTCCGTCACGGATATTTCTGTAACCGGAAGTGAGGTAATGGATAACACTGGCGGGGCGACTGATTTATTCTCCACAGTTTGGCTGCTTTATTTTGATGTTTCACTCTCAGCAAGGGGAATCATTTCATAGACTAATCATTTCAAACACTCGCCCAAACGCTTTAAAGCCTGGATTGTTCATCAGAAGAAAGATGGATCCGGCCATACGAAGAAATATGTCCGCGCTGATTTCTCCCCGTATGTCACGTTGAGAAGACTCTGACGATTGTGTTCTTTCCAACCTCGTTCCCAGAGGTTGGTGTTCTTTCTTGTGGAAAAAGACCTGGACTACTCTTTTTAACAAAAAAAATTGCACAATATTGCTTTTATATCATACCAAGGTTCAAGGTTGACCTAGACTGTTCACAGTCGCTATGTTCTCGTATTTTTATTCGATCGTTAAGCGTGCAGATAGAATCGCGAGAGAACTGGACTCCGCGCCCGCTTCGCTCGCTTTTCCTCTCGAGTGCGTTAACAGAGAGGCTGTGAACAGTCTAAGGTTGAACCTAACATTGCGTCAGTCATGATCAATAACCAGTCGTTCAACGGTTCATCAGTGTGATCCTCCTAAAACCCCCAATCTACCCTCCCTATTAGATATATTGGCAACTCCCCCCGTCCCCCGTTCCCTCCTTCTGAGTCTAACAAGTACGGTTCGTCCTGTACATTCAAGATATATTTCTCTTCTTGAGGTGAGAAGCGGCCTACTTTATAAAAATAAATATTATCGGCATAATTCGTAGCTAGTTTCGGAGTCGTGAAAAGTACATTTCCATAATTGTTTTATACAAAGGGCGGAGATTTAGCAGGGGTGTATTTGGTGGCAAGGCCAGTCACCTTTGGAGAGGCAAACAATAATAATAAAAAAACTGAAATAATTTGTGAATATTCTGGTCGAAATAACGCAAAAACACTCTACAAGTACCTCCATGGTAATTCATACTTTAGGCCATTGCCAGTAATGCTACGTGTCATCGGCTCTCCCCGAGGGTGCGGGGGACTCACGGGCTGATGTGGGGGACTTTGCTAATTGTGCATTTCAAAGTTCTTGTATTTCCCCACCTCTGGGGTATTTTGTTCTCGCAAAAGTCCACAGTATTTGGCGAAGCCAAGCATCCAACTGGATTTTAAGATGCACTTCAGCTACTGATATGTTGGTTCTTTTGAACAGTTAGCAAACACTCGGACTTTGCATTCTGATGAAAATTGAACTTGTAATATTTTTTTCTTGAATACTTTCAAAAAGCTGCTCGCAGGTCTGGTGAAAAATTTCAACTTTTTCTTCCCCGTCCATGGAATGCCCCAGATTCGTGTTTAAATCTATCCGGACCTGATGAAGAGATGTTATCGAAAAAATTGTAGCTTGACCTTAGAAGGTTTTAGTCTGCTAATTTAATTTATAAACTTGTATCAACACAAGTAGATATTTGTTACACACTTGTTTGAAATTGTTCCTAGAAGGCCGCTAGAAGGCTATTCTGTTTTGCATGAAACTTGCAGACATTTGCTAGTGATAAGCTTAAATTTAGATAAAATTGGGTAAGTGAAAGCGTAGTATGTGTCATTGCAAAAAATTTGCAATTTTAAGCTATGCTTGTGTTATTAGTGCTTACTCCAAATCTAATATTTCTGTTGTTTGGAAAAAAATTAGCATTTGAAAGTTCTTTTCATAAAGAGAAATAATTAAATTTAAAAAAATAAGTATCTGGAAGTGCATGAAACAAAAGTACAAATTTTGAATTGCTGCAAACATTTGTTGTAAACAAAGTCTTATATGTATAAATAAATGTTTACTGCAATCCAGTTAAGCACAGAGAAACAATGGTTAAACGAGACTCAAAAAAGTTTTTTGTTGCATATTTTTGTTTTCTTTATTGGTCTTAACCTGAAGCAGAAAACACCATAGTTGTTTACTACTGGCCGAGAACTAACCAATAGAAATGCCAGCTTAGTCTGACTTATCCCACTTGGTTCAAGGTAATGTTTGTTTCCAATCAGCTAGCTGGTGCAGCTAGGCTTCCTGCGGCAGGAACAAATCCAAGATTTTCAAGCTGATTGTGGCTCTTACCTTGGGATTGTAGCCTGCAAACACAGACATATTTGCGAATGGTTCCACCGAAAATATTTTATTTTATTTTTCTATGTTATTGTTTGATTTAATTTTTGGCTGAAGCAAATGACAGCTGGAAATACGTCTGTGTTTGCAGGAAGGCTACCTGAAGGGCTAGAACAGAAACTGGAATTTGACTTTATTTTCACTGAGGAAATGTAATTTGCTTCTCTGGGACTACATGGGAATCACAAACAAAAGAAATGTGAATGAGATTTAGGCCAAAATGGGCCCTGAAATGTGATCTGGACAAGATTTGGTATTCTTTCAACCCTGCTTTAAGACCCTCCGATCTTAGTGATCAATTTTGTGATGTGTTTTCACTCACATCCCTGAATCAGGTACATGATATAACGGAAACTACCTTCCAGTCCATAAAATACCCCTTTCCTGACATGATACCAATCCATAGCTTTTGTAAACTTTCTCACGAAGCTCAAATGCCAAAGGAAGTTTTAGAACTTCTACTCAAGTATTCCTCTCCGACTCCAAGAGTTCATTCCTGGTTCTATTTTTAAGTTCCAATGCGCGCGCGCGACTGTGACCTGGGCACTAATATTGCTCAGTTTTCGCGCTTTCAGGAAAATTTCCTTGAGGAAAATTGAAGCATTTCGCATTGTAAGTTGAATACCGATTGTTTGCCTTTAGGCTCGAACAACAGAAACGAAAACAAGCTCAACAAACTGGATGCTACGTCGATAAATACAGCGAGGATTCTTTGTTTTGTTTAGAAGGATTAAGTTTTGTTGTTCTCGCTCACTCGTTCGCCATGTGTGGGCAAGCTCGATCCGTCATCGCTGAAAACAAACGATCGAATTGAGAAGTGTACAAGCGATAAGATTTCTTGTAAATGGATCTGGAGGATCTATCAAACTTTTGGGCAAGATTTCAGATAGCTTTCTCTTGGGATTACCCTGAAGGATTGGATGTACAAGCTGTACAATCAGCCGTTTTCCATGTCGTCGGCGATAGTGAAACAAGGTATGATTAACTTGTTTTAAGTTATTCTTCTCATTTTGAACGTTACATCTCGTAACGGTAGAAGATGACTTATTTTGCTTGCTATCAATGTTAAACCGTTCAATTTGCAATCGGCAAATTATCGATTTGTTCCAGAGGTGAAACTGAAAAACAATTAATGTTGATGGCGTCTTCTCAAGCTAACCAAAAACGGGCTTATTTAATCCCTGCGGTGCGTAGATAAACAAAATGTAACAATTCAAGATCTCTTTTAATAAGTAGTACGCAGGCATAGGATTAAACGTCTAATCTATTTTAGCGATTTCGTTTAATCTTAACCTTTTAGCTCTGAGAAGGAAAGAAACCCATACCGGGTGAAAACGTCAGGGGGTCTTCGCTTGTAGAACGTTAACCTAGTTCTTTGTCACGCGATCAATCAATATTTTCCTTTTTGTTAAAAATAGGTGTGATTGTTTAGGTTTAAAGCAAGTAATTTTGTGATAATAATCCGACGTCATGGAACAATACATTGTCTACAAACGCTCTAAAAATGTTTAAAGGCTGTTTTTAATTAACTGAAGTACTAAGCAATACATCTCACTAAGAGTATTTCAAAATGCGATTCAACCAAATCACTGGACTTGAAAGTTGGTTGCAAATGAGTTTTTATTCTAATTACTATGAAAACACGCTTGTCCAATGTCTTGATCTTTTGACATAAGTCAATATTAATTTCTTCAGAGCAAGTAAATGTTTATCTTAACGCTGAAGTAAACAAGAACAAAAAGGGTTTTCTCTGCTCTTTTCAATACTTGTTCAACCGTAGTTAAAACTGAAAACTCCGTTTTTCTTAATCTTTTTTTAATGTATGTAAATTCGAAATAAACTGTGTGTGAATGATGTATTCTTAATTTATGGAAGAGAATGCATCAATTGGGAATTATTGGTACTGTAGCTGAGAGAGTTTCTTTCTTTTGAGAGACTGACAGGGTATAAGAATAACAATCAAGTTCAAAAGGGTAAAATTTATATGCTAATGTTGTGAAGGAAATTATGCTGCTACAAAGTTCCCAAAGAAATGTAAATTCTGACAAAGAACTTACTGGACTTATCCTTTGTGATTCACATAATATTGTTTTCTTTCTTGGGTTGTAGCAAGATTCTTTTCATTCTTTAGAAACAAAGTACACACAGCAAATGTAACTTATCAGTACTTTGTTTGCATGGCAAATAATTCGTTTGTACTTCTTTGTAAACAGATGTTTTTGCTGTCTGCAGTGCGTGACAAACACGGCGTGGGAAAATAGCATATCGGAGGTTCTGAAAGTTTGAATTTTCTTAGGGTAACCCTCTTTCCTCCTTCCCTGTTATGAGCGAAACAGCCTCCACTCAACCTCAATTATTTGGTTACAAATACAAGCAACCCCTGAATTAGCGACCACATTCGATGGCCCATTGATAAACAGCTTTGTTAAATCCATTTTGAAATCACTGGTGGTCCCTGTAATCTGATTGGCTCAAATTGGTGCAATTTATTCCCAAATTGCACCATTTTTTGCTCTAAATAACATCATTTTTCCAGCCAATGAGGAAGTTACACTTCAAACTTGCGGGCTGTCGCGGCGCTTTCATGAGCACTTGCGCTACACTGTAGAACTTTCCAGTAACCAAAAATAGCACGCACGTACAACTTAATTTAAGTTGATGCGCTGCTCTATTTTATATTTTGATGTAAAAGCGTTTCCGGTTCTGCTTTGTATTTAAAAACAAGCTCAGAACTGCATCAATAAAATATTTGAATCGACCAAGTCCTGTATTTGGGCGATTTCAAAATGGATGTAATAACACTTGCGGGCTGTCGCGGCGCTCTCGTGAGCGCTTGCGATACAGTAGAACTTTCTAGTAACCAAAAGAGCGCGCGCGTAACTTGATTAAAGGTCGCGCGCTGCTCTATTGCGTTTTGAAGTAAAAGCGTTTCCGGTTCCGCTTTTTATTTAAAAGCCACCTCAGGTTTGCATCAATAAAATATTTGAATGGG
Source organism: Platygyra sinensis (assembly GCA_019787425.1). NCBI lineage: Eukaryota > Metazoa > Cnidaria > Anthozoa > Scleractinia > Merulinidae > Platygyra > Platygyra sinensis. Next base: position 12,361 of record JAHPZR010026359.1, read on the forward strand.
CCAAGTCCTGTATTTGGGCGATTTCAAAATGGATTTAATAAAGCGGTAATTGAACTTCGGGTCGTGCAATTTTGGTCTGAAATCATACTTGTGATTTCAAATTGAACTCGCGCTGCGCGCTCGTTCGATTTTGAAATCACGCGTATGATTCAGACCAAATTGCACTCCACTCAGATCAATTACCATTATTGATAATCAGCGCACTTGTAATACTATTGTACTTCACCTGTGTTTCCCTACATGGGCCAAATTTCAAAAAATCGTCACACTGTCACGCTTTTGCTTCATTCTGTTGTTACTATTAATAATTACATTAGCATTTTCTTCTTACAATGTATTATAAATTCAACTTTCAGCTTTGTTAGAACTCTTAAACTGAAGATGACAGAACTTTCTGTTGAAACATGTATTAATATTTATATAATAACCCAAGTTTTTCTCGCATTTTGATTGGTTCTTGCCTATGATCTATTAGAGGGCAGATGCACAATTGACGTCATCATTACAAAGTTTTTCCTCTGCTCTTTTAAAATGGCGGAAAGTTTCAAAAATTAAGATAAAATTTTACGTGACTGGGCAAAAGATAAGGTACAAAAAAAGTCTTGCAAAGGCTTTGAACAGGTTCAAGAAGCAGGAAGAAGAAAGATAGAGCTGTTTCTTTAGAAAATGATCCAGAAAAAAATTATCGAGCAGTCTCAGTCAGCAGTCTAGTGAGACTAAACCATGCACAAAATTGTCTTGGTAAGCCGAGAACCATTGCTTTATCTCGAATTTAACAAACTCAATAAACAAAATGTTTCTGACTGAGATTAATTTATTTGTTCAACTTTTCCCAGTGTCAAAATAACTGTTGACAAACTGCACTGATTGATGTCAATCTGAATGAAACATCAAAACATCACTTCTTAAAATCGGATAAAATAAACACATAACCTTGCTTTCTGATGTGAATGTTCTGTCCTTTTCAAGGCACAGCAGCGAGCTAAGTATAGCTACCCACAGCTCACGGCCAACAGTATCGTAGCTCAAGTGTGTCTCCGACACTATATATCAAACTGATTTGAGAATCACCAACCACAGAGGACAAAAATCTTCATGTCATTTACGCTCCTTTCATTCAAAACTCGATCAAATGGCCTCTAAGTTAACCACAACCACAAGTTTTCCCGAGGGTATTTTTCAACTCCTGCAATTTTCAAGGCAACGTCCAAGCTTTTCGGCTCACAGGGCTGCTCCGATGACAAAAACTGGACTTGACTTTTTCCAGCATTTTCTTCAAGATCTGTAGATGTTGCAGTTCAATTCTGCTTTCGCTGTAAGTTTTTCATTGCACGAGAAGCATCGCTCAAGTCAGGTTTGACAGTGCATGATTTTTCTCAACCAATCACAATTCTTAATTTGCTGCACGTAGTAACCAATGAAATTGCTTCATTTTGTATAGATCATAGATTACGTCAAATGGCTATTTTTCTTCGCAAAGTGGGCAAAGACCGGCTTTCGCGTTATGTTGAAGTATTTTGAAATTAACAAAACCTTTATGTGTAGTAATTTGTTTCTTTATTATATAAAACACATAGATTCCAGCTGTTGTTGTTGCTGTGCATCTGTTCAGTAATAGATCATGGAAGATGTCAAAATGTGGTAAGAACATCAGTGACACACTTGGCTATCGTCAGCTCTTGTGCCACTTTTTTTTTCTTACCACATTTTGACATCACCTGTGGTCTATTACTGAACAGACACACGGAAACATGGAATCTATTTGTTATAGATTTTAGGCCAGCCTAAAAGCGTAGCTCCTGGGCCAGGTTGTTCAGAGCTTGATTAGGCTAACCCAGGAAAAGGTAGAATTTTGATTTGAGTTTTGTAACTTTGCGGGAGGTTTTCTGTATATTGTTTGGCCTCCTGTTTTGAGTTTTAAATGATCACCATATACACAAAACAAAGCAGCAAAAAACATTGGTATAGCAGAAAAAGTTATAATCTGGTAACTTTTAAACGTGGGTTTGCGTTAATCGGCTTCCAATCAATCCTGCCCTGTTTTCAACGAGTTAACCTGACATGAGCCCGCGATGCAATCGAAAACCAGCACTTGGTCAGTGGTCAACTTTTAAGAAACACGCTATCTTGATACGCTCTAAACCTGATATGGTCACGTTATACTGGTCAGCAGATCTCTTGATATGACAGCTGTCAATTAAACATAATATGGATGTCTAATATTAAAGATATATGCTGTAATCCAAGACTGCATGACTTGGTATTGTATTAGCTGGATGGCCCATGTTGTGCGATGTCGTCGTTCATCGTCGTCATTGTTGTTGGGCGCATGTGCCCATGTGCCAGTGATCCATGCCGTTAGCTTTGTTGACCATAAAAAAAGGAGTTGCATGGGTTCTTATTTCTATGCATACATGTGTTCTGTTTTTATAATTATTATGGTGCTCTGCTTGGCAGCTCTTTGGGCCGCAGGAGCTCCACTATAAATTGAAAAGTTCTACTTTCAAGACCAATTAAAACTGCAATTTTATCTCAATGCTAAACAAACTTTGTGCATTATGATTCTACATGCAAATCAAAACACCCCCTTGATCTAAGACAGACTCCAAATCAGTTGCTTAAAGGAGCAGTGGGTCTACGAGGACTTTTGCTGTTTTAGGTCCAATTCTGTGCAAAAAAAAAAATCAAGTGAAAATCATTACTGTGAGGCGCTTACATCATAAACGACAATGCCATGCTGCCAATACTATTACGATGGACGAGGAAGTTACTCAAATTTGAATTTTTTATCAGAGAGGGCTAACCATCGAACAACAATTTTCCTTTCGGATTTTTTGGAACATGTACAGATTGCATTGTACCATCAACATTTGAAAAAATTGGCTAATTTTTTCAAACTTTTTAATGCACATATTTTGCGATCCATAAGCCAATCGGCGTATGCAACAGGCCGTCCAAGAAACAGTTTAACAGCAATCTTCAAGGGTTGATCTTCAGTAACCAAAACTCGATCATTAGTTTTTGGAATTCCCTAATAGATACGGAAGACACCTTCTAGCTAATATTTTAAAGTTGTCAAATAGCGTGACAAAATGTCCCCTTTAAAAAAAAACTATTCTCTAATAAAACACATCTTTTAGTCAAAGCCTGACTCTACCAAGAGATTCACAACTTAAGTAGATACCTTCCTTTCCTGATAGTGAGCATAATTCCCCTCGCTGTTTTTCTCATAATTATCATCAATATACAGCTCAACATTCCTTGCTTCGGAGACAATGACCAATGTTCTTGATGTAGAACTCTTGTGCCATAGGATGCCTGTGGAAACTCATTTCACATGGCACCACATCACTATGTGGTTTTGGCCGTGTGAGAATCACACCCGCCCCTGCTGATTGAACACAACGACCAACAAGCTGATCTTGGGCTCTGAAATAAAATGCAGAATGAATTAAAGTTCCCTTTTCTTGTATCACTCAATACTATAACAGTCATGCACATGTAAAAGCAAAATGCATGTACACATTATTACTCAACTTGTTGTGTACTTTTGAAAATAAAATAATGGGAAAAATAGGTTGTCTGGTTTGTAAAAAAAGCTAATATTTGATAATTGCCCATAGAATTATTGCCTTACTTTCCATTAAATATCAAAAGGGGGTACCATGTATGAACCAAGAGGTCAAGTAGAAAAAAATTGTTATTGGATTAGTCAACCTATGGGTTTATATTTTAGTTAGTTTTGGTATTTCCTATTAAATTTACTGCAAAAAGGGTGAACTAAATGTAGCCCTGAAACTCAAAGGAAACAAGACGTGCTGACCATATCATTATTATTCAATCAACCTTCAAAACAACTAACAGTTTCTCATCCTAAATCATCCTAGAAGGAAAAAGCTTATAATTCCAAAAAAAGGGTCTGTGATTCTTCACACTAACCAAAAACAATATAGCAACAACTAAACATTGTAGACATGCATTTTTAGCACCCTATCCTTTGGTAACTTTTTTCCAAGAAGAGAAAGGTAAATCAAAAGTAGCCAAATGAATGTTTTTTTTCCATTGATGAGAAGTGGGAATTAACCATTGCAGGAGAAGTGGGAATTCAGGCCATTGGAATTACCGAAAAACACCAAAAAATTGTTAAATTAGAAGATCAGGAGGGCTGGTGGAATGTGATATATAGGCCTTGTAAAATATAGTGACCCATCCT
>JAHPZR010026362.1:0-17325 GCA_019787425.1 Platygyra sinensis
CCAACCGAACGAACGAAGAAATGAAGAAAAGAATGAGGGAAGGAACGAAGGAGCGACGGAACGAAGGAACGAAGGAACGAAGGAACGAAGGAACGAAGGAACGAAGAAACGAAGGAACGAAGGAACGAAGGAACGAAGGAACGAAGGAACGAAGGAACGAAGGAACGAAGGAACGAAGGAACGAAGGAACGAAGGAACGAAGGAACGAAGGAACGAAGGAACGAAGGAACGAAGGAACGAAGGAACGAAGGAACGAAGGAACGAAGGAACGAAGGAACAAATGATGGAATAAACATCTCACAAACCTGGTATTTTCCACTTTCTTTTTAAGTTGCCCATGCTGGGGTGACTCGGAGGGGAAGCCTTCTTTACCTCCTTCAAAGGATCGTGCTGTTGAATAAGATCCCAGAAAGGTTCTATCTTTTCGCGTTCATCAGCTGTCTCAACTTCCCTCGCCCTCCGTAACAATCCACGACCTCTTAAGAAAGCTGTTAGTCTGCCACTATCACCAAATCCTTCCGGTAAATAGTTCTTCTCTTCAGTAACAAGGCTTCTCTTTTGTTTGGAACTTCCAATATCCGGGAACAGGTAGTTTGCTAGGAAACGTGCCATCCGGGGTACAAGCTCTTTGTTTAGACATGCGTGGAAAGGCAGTGTTTTGACCTCATCTGAGCCCATGATGCTAGCATTCACACTCATATTAATGCAGCTGGACGCCAAGGAGTCCACGGGGGCCTGGAAACATATACTTTGTATTTTGAGCACATTTTCCAAACCAACATGTTTAATAGACTTTGAAGCTTCAATGCCAATGGTTGAGTCTCGGTCAATTAATGACAGAGCTTTACCAGCAGCATCTAAAACTGCTTTTGTTTTGCCTTTGGAAAATTCTGAGTCAAATACACTTTGTGTGACGTTGTCTACTCGTCGTTTCTGATCCAAGTAGATGTCCTGGAATATAAAGTATTTCTGTTAATATCATAGCAAGCAATATGACAGTAAAGAAGGCTGTTTATAAGAATTACTGAGTGATATCCTCCATTCAGTTCTGTACCACGTGATGGGTTTTGTCCAATGAGAGCGCGGAATATCATTTGGTAGCTATAGTAGGTGCTTATCTTTTGCCAAAAATATGGGAAGTTTGGTTGGAATTCAAATAGGTTAGTTATTTTCCAGAAAATCCGTTCGGAAATAGTAAACTACCTCCAGAGGCTTAACTCCTCGTTTTTCTTGTTCAGAATAGAAAGTTGTCAATTTGCTTTTCCAGTCTTTCATCAAGAGAAAACAATTGCGGTTGCTCTGCTGATTTTGGAAAAATCTTTGCTGCTGTTGAAATCAACCTGGTGCCTCCCGCAAAATGATAATTATCTTATATGACTTACAGATATGACAGCATCAACTTACTCTTGCGTCTTCTAGGTTTCCGCTGGCCACTTTCCTAATATGGTCACAACCGTGATTCTTAGCAACACATACGGGATCTCCTGTCTTGTAGCAGCACTTATTCCAAGATGGACACTCAACACAGCTACCAAACACGTCACGTGCACAACATCTGTTCCAATCCGGACATCCAATGCAGCCTAAAAGATACGAAAAAACAATGATATTCAGCGCCAGGTTTTGATATTGCAATGCTCTTGTTAAATTCTTGTTTGATTTGGAAGTCAAAGTTTTAACTAAAAAACACGTTCTAATGAGTTTGGCATTATTAAACCCCCAATAACGGAAAAATATATTTTTCTCTCTTTCTTTAAATTCCCCATCTGTGCGGACATCTGTGATCTAGGAAATGGAAATTTTCCACTGACTAGTTGTTCATGCCAAGTCCATGAAGAGAGAGCAACTTACTCTTTTTGCACTGATCCAATGTACAGCTGCTGTTGTATCGCTCCTCTGCCATCCAAACTTCTCTGTTTCTCTTCTCCAGAATAGTCTCCTCTTCAGCCAGTCTCTGTCGATAGAACTCTTCATTTTTGGTGGCCTTGCGGTAGTAATTCTTAGCTTCTTTGAGATTTTCTGTTGCTTGGTTAATGAAACTATCTGCTTCCATGGCGGCAGCCTTAATAAGGGTATCCACTGCCCTCAGGACTTTGTCGTGGATTCCAGGAAGACATCCGTAAGCCTAAGAAAAAAAGTTTAAAAAATCATTTGTTTGTCTGATTGTTGGACGAAGTGTTCAGTCATCTCTGAGTGGAATGGATCCTACTCTGTATATGGCTACTGCTCACAGCTCTCGATTCCTTTGGTATTATCGTCATGCATGAAATTACAAACGTCTTGCCCTTTCTCGTTGTGCTTATCCTGAACACTCATCTTACCTGGAAAGAGGTTGAGTCTGAAGTTCCCATGATTTCAGGTGATGATATATATAAACCTGTCGATGAAATGTCGAAAAGATTTCCCTCCACTGGAAATTCTGTGCCAGTATCAGAAATCTTTATTTCTGTTGGCGATCCTGTACCAAGCACTCTAGCGAACCCGACGAGCTTGGCTTTGACATCGAAAGGAGCAATTTCCACATCGAGTTTTGGACCACTTTTGGATTCTTCTTTGCTCTCTTGTACCACGATAAAGCCGTTAGACAACACGAACGGAGATTTTGTGTTGGAGGTAGTCAGATGAATGTGATCTGAGTCATTCATCTTAATTTCACAGTCAAAGTGTCGATCGAAGATATGAAGTCTTCCTCTCATAGATAAATTGGTCCTGGTGTGCAAGGCTGGGTCATACAGAACATCCAATCCCCCGATGAACGGAGCATAGGCCAGGGGAAAGGGAAGTGTTGCGTTGATTCCCATCGCTTCCACAATGTGGTACATGGTCACTTGTGACACTTTGGACTCAACACGGCTAATGTCAGGCTGCATGGCTTGATAAGATATCGAACAAGGGGCCATTATTTCATGGCCGCTGCCTACTTTACCTAGTGTCATTCTTCCTGTAAGAGGAAGTTTTTGTAAAGGAATGGACTTCATAATTTCTGTGTTAAGTAACAGCTGATCAAACGTCAGATATCCTCCATTGTACGACCGATAGATGGGATCTTCGCTCCTCATGGACAGCTCTACACTCCCGTTGTCAAACTTTATATCTCCGACAAACGAAAGAGGTTCTTTAGGAAAGTTCAACTTAGTTTGCACAGTGAAGGACGAATCGTCCTGGTTAAGCGTAAACTGCAACATGTTATCCCTAAGCACAAGACCATTACCCAGGACATAGTTACGATTTACCATCCCGGCCAAATTGAACCCATCGCGTTTCACGAGGCCTTGGATCCGATACCACTGTTCACTTTCAAGCATACTTTTGGCTGATTTGCACATTTTATCGTGATGGCAATCGGCGGGCATTCGAAACAGGCCAACCATTGATATACCACGCTCAAAGGAAAGTCCCGACAGTGTTGGATTCTCGAACAAAGAATCATCGTCGTCTAATGACAGAACCAGAGAGGTGTTAAAACTGTTTCTTAATAATTTTTTCAGTTTGTCCACATCATAGCCTGTCAGTGCCTCAATAATGTACGGCATGGGTATCTTTGGAAAGATAAAACCAACTGCCGTTTTTAATTGTCCTTTGTCTTCGTATACAACGGCTTCAGCTTCAGTGGTTTTGTCTACACCAGGGAAGTTTCCAAGCCCCGAGATGTGAATGTAACGATTTTTCTGTTTTTCTGAAGTGGCTGTTTTGAGTTTTGGTTGGATGAAATCAAAGTCACTCATTTGACTATTTTGAACAATGGCATCGCTTTCAGCATCTGGGATAAATGACAGCCCATATTGATTAGCTAGCAATCTCACCGACATCTTCTCTGCCTTTCCTGTGATAAAAACAACCTTAGTTTCGTCTTCTGTTTTCAAAGAGATATTTGCTTTTGCCCCACCCAGTTCCGAAACTCCATGTCCTTCAAACGACCACGTGTTAAACTCGTCGCCAACTCGGTGACGAAATGTGACATCGGTATCAGAAACGTTTAAGAGACCAGGAATTGCGGCAAAGGTTTCAGACACTTTGGCATGAACAGTAAAGGTTTCTTGATCGATGTTGTAACTAAAGTGATTAATGTTTACAGTGGACAGCGTTGGGAAACCGTATGGCAGAACTTTTATCCTAGAGTTCGGTGACAGCGCTTTGAGTGTCTGTGCTACGCTGACTTGCTCGTGACGTGAAGTGACGAACTTAACCAGTGGAGGATTGACAACCACCGCAACTTTCACCGGTTTTTTGTCCTCGCTTCCTAAGCGAAATGGCAACAGGAGAGTTAAGCCCTTAGAAATGTGTGATTGTAATTCGTCTGCCAGGATCCCTTCCCCAAAAGATCTAAGTGGGAGCTTGTCAACATCTCCCGTGGAAGCGACGAAGCCGAAGTTTGTTCTTGTCTTTCGGAAGACTCTTGTTTTGGCAATGAGGTGGTTAATGAAAGGGATTCTAAACAGGTCGTCACTAACTAGCTTTAAAAGAGCTCGCGAAGGCAGATCGTGCTGGAATTCCAACAAAACAGAAAACACACTCTTCTTTCCTGGCATTTTGCGTATAAACACCTTACAATCGGAAGAATGCGTGTCAGCGAGTAGAGGGTCTCCAGCAATCATAAACACATAATCATCGTTTCCTTTGAAAACTGAGTACATCTCGACGTCCTTGAGAGTGAGTTCTTTTAGAGTATCCACATTCATTCCTGCATGCTCCACGCTTTTCCTCTCTGATAGCCCAGATGCCACTTCGTAAACGTTCAATCTGTCAGCTGCTGCCACCATGGTGTGATGGTCACCAATTTTTGATTCCTCTATTTTAACTGTTGCTGTCATGTTACCGTGTTCCCACTTTCCTGCGGTGACGTGAAAATCAGAGTTAAACGAAGTCAAGCTAGATGAGTTTTAAACGATTATCATGAAGAACAAAACCAAGTAAGTCACTAAGAGGGGCCACAGAAAGAAAACAGTAATCACTTGCTAAAATAAATAAATAAATAAGTAAATAAATAAACAAACAAGCAGAAAAGCAAAACAAAAAAACACCCCTAAAACGAAGATGAAAAATTGACACCTGGTGTCAAGGGCCAGAAAACGCCTCTAAAAACAGGACAGGTAACAACTGCGACACGATTTATGCAATCTGATTGATAATAGTTAGGAAACTTTCTGTTATACTTGCGAGATCAAACGCATTAGTCGGGTGTGTCGAATGACGATGGGAAACAAATGTAATCTGAAAAACATTTTATAGCAGAAGTTTGATTGCTGGTTTCATCACCAAGATACCGTTGGTAAACTTCGCCTCTAACATAGTATAGATTGCCCCCATCAATTGTTTGGCAGTGGTCCAGATACGCCCAGAGCATTGCATACAATTGTTCCCCCTAAGAATAGTTGCGATTGCTTTTTCGTTTTGCTTCGATTTACTTCCAAGTGAAAGGCTTGACACCTTAGAGTTTGTTGAGAGCTTTCTTATTATTAAACAGATAGACAAAAATCAAACTATAGGAAATGGAGGAAAGCTTGGTTAAATCGCTATGATGAATAAACTCACCTTCCGCGTTAAACCGCCACCTTCCACCAGGTATGTTCTTGTTGTACCTGAAAGTCATCTTCACGTCATGAAGTGTCATTCCTTCACCCAAGAGTCTGACAGGGTCTTCCAGGTCTGCAGTGACTGTAACTTTACCTCTGTTAGTGCTGTAGTCAAACTTGTCTGTCTTCAGCTCTGATAAGGAAGGGAAGCCGTCCGGCATGGAAGGCATGGAGCCCAGTGGAACGATCCTTCGAAGAAGTCGCTCAGCTGACGAGATGTCATCTGTGTTAAGTTTAAAAGCAAAGATGAAAAATAATAAAGTGTTAATATGCTTGGATGCCTGTGCACTCTAGGGCCTTCTGGGTTGAGCGGCTTGTAGGTGGAAAAACGAAAGAGGTGTGGCCGTGAGTTAACGTCGCTACCCTGCACCCGTAATTTTAACACTACGTTGCTTCAAAGCCAGTCCCTTTGACGACCAGACATAATAATAATAATAATAATAATAATAATAATAATAATAATAATAATAATAATAATAATAATATTAATAATAACTTTATTTAAGTGTCTGATGTATTTAGCACTGTTGTGCTAATTGGGGACACTGTAAATAAATAACCAAACATTGTAAATATAACATAAACTATTAAGAATCCCAACTGGCGGGAGGCAGACCAGTTGGCTATTTACAAGAGCAGCCGAGAAGTTGAACCCGGGGCTACCGAGAACAACATCAGCTAGTGGTTAGAACGGGATTTGAACCCGCGACCTACGGATTTCAAAACCAGCGCTCTAACCACTCGGCCACTCTGCCTCCATCGACTTATGTAGTTTGGAGAGAGGAATGCCCTCCTAAGAGAACATATCAGGCGCAATGCAACAAAAGCTGAAAGGAAATACCATCTCTCACTAGCTTTCCTTAATTCTGTCCAGCTTTTGTCAGACCCAAATTCAGATTTCAGACATTTGTTCATTTTGCGCAAAGCTAGTGCGCGGGAGTTCTTATAGTAAATGAGCATACATCGAAGAAGAAAGACAAATAGTGAATGGAACGTGCAGTTGTTCAACGGTCGAAATAGACATCATAGTTATCACGTTCATTCAGATTGCTTCTGCTGTTCGTACTCATTGAATCATAACACTGACAGCATAAAAAAAGATGATCTTTTTAACCATGTGAAAAACGAATTTTGTCTGTTGGATATGTCTGTTTCTATACCATGAGACAGGAAAAAAATTCTTGTTTAATGAGCCAGTTGACAACTCAGAGAAACTCTCTTTTGGTTCCAACTACTTAAAATTTTGTATTCGCGGAGGTAACTTTGGAATACACTGAAAATATTATGTTGGAATAAAACAAAGATAGATCAGCTAGATATACGAAAAAGAACGTCTTATCTCGGTTAACAGTTTAACTGTGAGGTTTAGCGTTTGTTTTGAAATTATCCACATTTCCTAAATTTCTGTTATACGGGTACCATTCAGCTCTTGCAAGGTGCTACATTATTATCGGTTGTTAATGTTAGGTAAACTGTACAACAGGAGGTTTGAAAGCCGCGAAAGCGCCATCAATCCGATTTAGCATTTGATGGCATTTTGACTTTCACATGAAAGTTTTGAGAACCTGTGGCATTTGTTTTAGCAAAAGGAACGGTATTTCTTTTAAGACGTGTGCCCCTGCTAAAATTAGAAATGTAAACCCCGAGAAACTGTGTTTCGTATGAGTCCAACTTGAAACAAGGTAGCAGTTTTGTTAAATTCTTCTTGAATTTTGTCTATATATTACCAGGTTGGAAAGACTTCTGAATGTTTAAAAATTACATTCAACTGTTAAGTTTTTAATTTAAGAATAGTGATCTTTAGAAAGATGAGCTCAAACTATAAAATGCTCCAAGTAAGAGTTGTTCGGAAGTTATGTTTTTTACCCAGTTGGGTTCTGATATTTTCATCGCTGTAAGACATATCTCAGACAACCACCGTTCAACAAGATAAATTATTACAACGGAAGATAAATGACGAGAAAATCGGAGAAAATTCTGATCAAGGGTTAAATGGAGTATCAAAAAAAATTTAAAACTTATTTGTCTCTCCCGTGTTTGTCTCCGGCTTCACGTAGTTATATTTTGCATTTGGACGATACATGGACGTTGCCTTTACCTTTGTCAATGTCAGCTTCTGCTCGGCAAGCAGCAAATACGAATAAAAAAGCAAAAATAACACAAAACCAAGGCGACATCTTCAATTACCTGCCATGAGAATAAAAGGAACAAGTTATGAATTTTAAGTCAAAAGATCAATGGTTTAGATAAGAGAGGAACAATTTAGAGGATCAGTTAAATAGAAATGAAACTTTCAATTTATAATCTTACAACTAACAGTGCGTAAGTGAAAAGAAATGAAACTAGAGTCTCTAAAAAGCAAACATAAAAATCACGGACTAAGGGTTCCCTGTGAAGAGCGGGGGAAGTTAAATCAAATTTAATTTAAAGTGGAACTCACATTTGAGAAGAAAATAATTTTTGTTTCAATTTTAGACGGCCACTACTATCAGAAAAAATTAGTTAAATTCTAACGAGGTGCTTGACTGAAAAGTAGACGATTCTACAGAGAACAGACAGAAATTTCTCTCAAAAGATGACAATCACTTACCGATCAAGAACAAAGCGTATTTCAAATGTCCGAAAAACTTCTAACACCGATTTAATGGCAGCATCGCCCAAATTACCCCAGCAGTTCACTTGAAGAAAAATTATAATCCTTTACCGCAAGGAAAAACCAAGATTGCTTTTCGAACACTCGTGCCACAAATTGAATACTCCGGCCCCGCTTTCCCGCTTTGCTAAGTTCATGTTAAATTCATAACACTGTACCGGTGACTTCACGGTAGCGCTTTCAATGTTTTCTCATGCATATTGATGCACAAACCAACCTTGTCACATGGTAACTTGAGCTTTTGTTTCCTCGGCAACCCTGTTCAGAGCCGTTTGTTAGAAGTGTGTAGGGGTCAGATAAAAGCGTTACGGACATGGGTAACGTTTTGCGCCAACAGACGCTCGCAGTCGCTACCGGTTCAGAAACTTTTAAGGTCCAGTCAGAATTTAAAATGGCGGAACACCTTGATTCCCTTCAAAGAGCAAATCTGCCCTCTTCTCTGTGGGGGAAAATTTTTTCATGTCCTGCCTTTGTCCTAGAAAGTAAATCATTACAAGATTTCAATTTTTTGATCTAGAAAGTGTACCATTGCAAGATTCGTGTAAACGTTCTTCGAAATAAATTGCTTCATAGAGAAATTCCTCCAAAACTTATAACTCAGTTGTTTTGTTGAAAGTTTGCAAGTCTTCTTTCTCGGCCTTATGAACTACGAACTAAAAGCTATTGCAATCGAAAGCTGCGAAAGGCCGTAAAACACAAAGTCACTTTTGGTTGTTTTAAAGTACGCTCGCTTATGGAAGAATTCGTATAAATTGTAAACTATTGATCTTATTGTAAAGGTTGAGGCCGCAGACATAGAAAATAAAGATTGCTTATTGAATTGATTCACAGGCTGAGTCAAACCACATGCTAATAGGACAATTGTATAGAACAAATCTGAAACACTACATGTCAAAACAAACTCACCATCTAAGAGGGAAAATCTGACGTTGCAGTGGAGACTGGGGACAGCGTGGTGACATACTGACAGTTAGTATCTCTCTGTTGCGTTCTTTGGCAAGAAGGGCTTGTACCCGAGAGGCTATCTCGACTCAAACTTGTACTGGTGTTAATGAGCATCGGCAAAATACTGAGACAATATTAGCCCGATTTATACTAGAAACGGATCATCCGTCTATAGGACGAGCTTGGGCAAAGAACGATAGCTCGTCTGATAATCCGTCTGTGTATAAATACGGACAAGCAGACGGATCATCCATCCAGACGAGCTATCGCGATAATCCGTCTTGTCAGGCGAATCATCGTGGATAACTAGTCAAGACGGATGATCCGTCGCTGTGTATAAATGCGGGAATAAGACGAACTATCCACGAAGACTACACCTTGTTACAAGAAGCCAGCTGCCCTTTTCAATAAACTATAAAAACGGTATAAAAGCGGGACGAGTCACACGACACACCGATAGTTCGTCTCATAGTCTTTCCCGTATTTATACTAGACGGATGATCCTTCTCCACGGATGATCCGTCTGGACGGATCATCCGTCTCCAGTATAAATCGGGCCAATTTCAAACGGGGAATATTCTGTAAGGAAGGGGAAAAGGGCCACTTACCTAAGTGAAATTCGTTCCAGTGCTCACGCACGCGGAGTTAACTATGGCCAAGTGACAACCTAAGTCCGTTATTTTTTGGTATGCACAAAGTGCTTCTATATGATTATCAGCCATTAGCTTTGCGTTGACAACCCCGGAAATGAAATCATTGAATTGAGGATATTAAATCGAAAGCTGTTCAAATTGCGCGTTCTTGGTGCTGACCTAACGACTGCCCGTGCGCTGGCATAGTTCGCAAAAGCCAGCAAAATTATAGCATCATAGATACTAGCGGAAAACAGAGGATACCCTCTTTCAAGTAAACCCAATTTCATCTCAACTCAGTTGAGAATAAACTTAGGGCGCGTTCGCTTGGGATCAATCCGGAATAAGAATAATTGGAATAATGCAAGTAAGCGTTTGTTTGGGAGCTATTCTCATTCCGGAATTCCTGGATTTCCATTCCGGCTATTCTGCTCCCAGGAGCAGAATAGCCGGAATATATTCCGGAATATATTCTTATTCTGGAATATATCCCAAACGAACGCGCCCTTAAAACTTCTGTTTGGTAGAGTTTAGTACAGCGCCCAGAGTGATAAACAAGTTTACAATGTTTATCAATCTAAGAAATTGTTGTCATAATCCTGTTGGCACGCACCTCTATTGCGGAAGAACAAGTCTATGGTTTCCTTTTTTTTTCTATTTTATATTTTCTCAGCCGATCCTGTTAAATTAGCCTTGAGAAAGGTGCGGGCGCTTCAGGAGTTTAGAGTGCCCTGTATGTGTGTTTACCAATGAGTCTTTTCTGGGCAAAAATATTAACTGGCTCTGGATTTGTCGAGGAGAAAGAAAGAAGAATAAGGCAAGCGCGAGAACGAGGTCCCTCGCCTGTTTTCCCCAAATTCTTCACGAAAGCCCCCTTGGGGCTAGAATAGGCTAACAATTAATGGGAATCTTAGGAAAATGATCCCGTTTGGAAATTTAAAATTTTGCAGTTTGTATAAAGAAAAGTTAAAATTTGAATTCAAAAATTTAATTTAGGTATTATAGTTTTCTTCAATATTCTTTCTTTTAGCAAACAGTCCGGTGCGTCGCCGCTTCTGGAAGATATTTATATTGACTTCAGTGAATGGGTGCTAGTAATAAGACCTTGTTTCTGTTTGTTGAAATCTTCTGTTTTCTGACTTGGCCACATTTAAATAACCAAGGCTAAGTGTGGCTTGATCAAACAATAAATTCCACAACTTTGTATAATATGAGCGAATATTGAAAGTTCGCTCTGCTGAAATGACTTCCTTTCCGAACTAATTCAAAAAAAGTGTTCGACCTCCTGGTTATCTAGTCAGTCTCGTTTATAAACATCGTGAAACTTTTGTTAATTTGTAGAACGACTGATTTGAAAGTGTTAATCAACAACACATAAGACAGTCTTGAGTTGTCTGTTTGCCACACAAATTTTCTACATTATTCTGCCTCTACGGAACGGCGAGGTGGTAGAACGGCCCTTCTATAAATTCGTGTTTGTTTGAGGACTCCTGTCCGGCAAAGACACAGACGATGGAAGAAGACCTTTACTTGCGAATCTTGATGCGAAAAACAGAGTGGAACTTCCACATTCCTTTCTAGGCCGGCGCGAATGAACCGGAAAAGTTCAACGACGTTCAATATTTTTCTACCAAAAGACTGACTAACCGGACTCCATAGAACACTATACTCCACAATATTCAGGCTAATTTCTATTCAAAATGCTGCTGAAGTCTTTCATTTACACTTAAATTTTCAGTGGAAATGTAATTTTCTAAAGTTATCAAATGTTATCTTCACATCGACGCCACAAAAGATCAAAAGTCGTTAACGTTTCCCTCTTGGCCTTTTCTTCCTTTAACTGGCTTTGTAGGCGTATCTCCCTTCGATGTAAATCCTCCGTTATTCGACATGCATGCAACAACAAAGTGTAACACGATCACTTTTATGCCTATATTTCCTGGGAAAATAGTCGGTTTAATTAATTGGGATCAGTTGACGACAATGGCGTGACAAAAGTCAGTAAAAGTGAACGGCATTCAGAAAACCCAAGTTCTCGAGCTCTGCTCAAGCATGTTAAGGCATGGCTCAAGCCTCATTTGCATAAAATCCGAAAAACAGTACTGTAATTACTCCGCAGGATATGGTATAATCTGTGCGGAACTTGCAGCCTAACCACTCTCGACCACCTTAATATTGTAAGACCAATAACATCTGCTAAAATGGGTCACGTGACTGTAATTAATTGTTTTATGTTTTTGACAAACAACTGAAAATGGGCCGCCGACATGACATACAATTACTGTCAAATCTAGTATTTTTACAATTGATCTAATGGCCCCTGCAGGAATCAGTCCTGAATGGCTGACTAAAAATAGTCATTTTAGAAGTTATTACGTGAAAGAGGTCACGTGACCTTCTGTCTTTCCATATATAGCCTTAAAGAATTGAAGGGTTCATCCATTCAGGACAGAAATAGTGGCCTTAGAAAGTGGTTAATAATTTCTTATGGTTAGTTTTTTGAGATAGCTCACTATCTTTGGCCCATTTTAGAATTCATCTTGAGCAGGCCTGTGACGTAACGAGTCACGTGACCACCACAAAGACACGTTAAGGAGTTTAAGGATACTAATTTTTGTTTGTGGGAAGTTTTTGGCACCCCCTGAGATAAAAACAACGTTGCTTTAGACCAAAAACGGTTTTATCTTTCTAGTGGTCTGCACTGGATATGAGCCATGCCTTAACATGCTTGAGCATGGCAGGCGGTATTTCTCACGGCTCCGGCTACGCAGGCTAACCGAAGATTAAGTCTGATTCGAGAGTCAGTTATCTTTTCTCCCAGGGGGGGGGGGGTACTCGGGATCTCAAGTGACGGGGATGATCGAATGGAGCCAAAAATCAAGACCCAAAAAAATCCCTAGGGCTTCCAGCAAAACCCAAAAAAATCCCTGGACCAAAAATTAACCCCCAAAAAATCCCATGCCGATTTTGTGGCCCTTAAAAGTTCCAGAAAAACATTGGAAATTGAACACTCGTGTTTGTTTATTCATCATACCATCTGAATATATCCTTTCCCTCATCTGGCACTCATTTTAACCATGCTAGAGCGGGTGCTAGAGACACCCAAGAACGGTTTTGTTTCAACAGTACTTGTTTAACATGTGCAATGTAAAGCGTCACCTTAGTTAACTATTAAACAACAGCAAAACACGTTTTGTTTTTACTTTATTCGCAGAACTTCGCAGCCAGGGCACTACCGATTCTTTTTAATACCCTAAAAAATCCCTCCTCAAATCAAGCTACCAAAAAAAATACTTGCCAAATTTTTGTACCCAAAAAAATCCCGGAATCGAAAATTTCAAACCCAAAAAAATCCTTCCATCATCCCCGTCACTTGAAATCCCGAGTACCCCCCGTGGGGCTTTTCTAAAGAAAATTGTCTCAAGTGTTGTAAAGTATAAGACTGTGGGGTTTACCTCGGTCTAAAAACCTGTGAAGCCTTTCTTTGTTTTGTAGCTATAGTGAGGGTTTTTTTTTTGGGGGGGGGGGGAGGAGTTTCTAAAGAAACTGTGGTGCAGCGTCGGTGGGAGTATTGCAAGATAATTTGGTTTTATCAACTAGGTTGATAATGTGAATTGGCCACCGTAAATAGATTCGGAAGATGACGTTTCGAGCGTTGGCCCTTTGTCACTATTGAGTGTCACAGGTTTTTAGACCGAGGATGAGCCCAACTTAAAGTATTGACCGCAAATCCGAATGGCCGTATTGATTTGCACTGTTCTTTCGACGACGAAACGCTCTTTAACAGCAGTCTCTTGCTCCTACTTAAAAATACTGTTTTGGTTGTTTCTGCTCACGTTAAGGTGATCTAGCGCTGCAACAATACTATATTCGAGGGAAGCCGCCATTATTTTTATTTTTATAGTTTGTCATTAACAAAAAAAATTGTCTCATCGGAAATATAAGACGTATCATATGAATCTAACATTTGATTGACGTGTTTACTTCTCTCGACCAATCCGTTTTTCCCGCACACTGGTGTGCGGACTGTTCAAAACCCCATAGTTTTCGTGCGGTTTTCCCTTCGCTGCACGCTTTTAGCGACTCTGCCGCCAAAACTTTATTCAGCACGCCTACAATACCGCCAACAAAGCAGGGAATTCTTCGGTCTAAAAGGTGCGTAGCTCTACACTGCATGGCAATACAGTACACAAGGACTCTATAAGCCAGTAATTTAACTTCGCAGTTGAGTCTTTAATTCTCAGTCTCTCCACTTTTGGAGCAACATTTAAAACATAGAAACTTTAATATATTTAAGTTAAACAAATAAACAAATAAATACTCGCTAGCAAATTACCGCTAATGAGAAAATTCTTAATTTTTTTACTCGGTGTGAGACTCAACAGAATGGACGTAGGTAGTTAGCGAGTTGTACATATTGAGTTTAACTGGTTGATATGCAAATACTAAAACGTATTTTCACAAAATGTAGGCATTTTAGAAGACTAACAAGGCAAGGATTAACTTAAAACAATTAACCACTTAAGCACTCAGGACTGACAATTGCGCACGTCCCCCCCCCTCCCCGAAATGAAAAGATCGCCATATCACAGGGTGCGCCAAATCTGACAATTCCTCATTTACTAACATTAACAAATTTTAGAGGCGATGTTCTGCCTACAGTTTCTTTAGGGAAATTCTTACGCACTTTTTTTTCTAGATTCTTCTGTCACTGTTATCCTTCATCGTTAATTTATGCTGGGCTAGCGTCGTTTGTCTCCGCGCCTAGTCGTATAACATGATGTACTCGTAATTAAAGTCTAACAGATATACATGATTTTTGAATTGGGCTATCGTACAAGAGGTTTGAAAAGTAAGAACACGGAGATAATAGTACAGAATTTAACGAGACGATTTGTTACAAGAAAGATGCGGAACCGCAAACGAAACCGCCTCAGGAATAATTTAGAAGCTTTCTTTTAAACATACAATAGCGAAAGAAAGTTAATTGCTTTGAGAGGTGATTAATTTGCGTTGTCGAAAACTTTGTGGCTGGCTGGTATATTCAGCGAAGGTCAAATGAATTGTTACAACGAGCTTAGGAGCCCGCTGCCGCGCGCGGCTTACGTCCGACGTCACTATGGTTACTTAGCAACCGTAAATAAGAAAAGATGATTTGATATTCGCCGCATTACAATGTTATGGAGAAATTCCTTTTCTTTGAAGGAGAATCGGTAAGTAATTATTAACTACAAACCGATTAATGCTGCCATTTACGTATTATTGCTGCTCTGCTCTTTGCAATTTTCTTGACTAGAATTGCATGAGAGATGATAATATATTGAAACACTTGGGTTTAATGCGTGTTGAATTCAAAGCATTGCGAAGAATATAATCTCATAAACGCGAGGGATTTTCGCCTTTTATATTGCGGTTCAAGCGAAATAACCACCCGCCATTACACTGATTTATTTATTAATTTCAAAACAGGTGTGCGGTGAATAATTCAGGTTATTAACTCTCGTTTGTAGGTTTTCATGTAGCTGATTCGTTCTTGCGGGAAAATATACCACGCGAGACAAACAAACATGCACAACAATCAATCAAGTTATCAAGCCTTTTTTTGACTTACACTCATTAATAACAGAGCTACCTGAATTGTTCCATTCTGGGTATATTTTAAATTGACTGAAATACTTTCAGGCGTCGAGATGGAAAATTCAACTAGAAAACGCACCAGTGACGCGTTACCGACAGCGGAAGACGGCGAACCTGCTGTAAAAATCACCGACTCTAGGATGCCGACGGACAATCCTCCTTTTACGTTAAAGGATATAAAAGATGCTGTTCCGCCGCATTGCTTCGAACGGTCTCTTCTCACCTCAGTCGCGTATTTACTGTTGGATCTGACGGGCGTTTTTCTGCTGTACGCCTTAGCGTATTGGGTGTTTAACGCGTCGTTGCCACTCTACTTGCACGCCGTTTTCTGGCCTCTGTATTGGATTTGTCAGGGTTGCGTTGGTTTCAGCGTGTGGATAATTGCACATGAATGTGGCCACTACTCGTTCTGCGACAGCAAGCGCCTCTGTGATATCGTCGGCTTGGTGTTACACACTGCGCTGTTTGTGCCCTATCATTCATGGCGAATCACACACGCCAAACACCACCGAAACACAAACCGAATGGATGGCGACCAAGCGTTTGTCCCGAACACTAGAAGCCTTCTCAAGTCAGAGAACGATTTAGAATTTCCAAATATTTTCTTCAGAATCCTTCACCTCGTTAAATACTTATCAATCGGTTGGCCGGCATATTTATTCTTCAACGCACGAGGCAGGCCTTTTAAGGAACACCGATTGCGCCCGAATCATTTTAACCCGTATGCTCCGATTTTCTCACCCAATGATTTCTGGGATGTGATTTTAAGCGATGTTGCATTGCTGGTGTGGATTGGATTCCTGTACTATCTCAGCGCCCATGTTTACTCATTTGGTTGGTTGGTGTTCCTGTACGTGATTCCGCTGCTCAACGTCAATATGTGGCTAGTAATAGTCACTTATCTGCAGCACTCAGACGCTAAAGTACCGCACTACGCAGACGAAGAATGGACCTGGCTTAAGGGCGCTCTGTGCACTGTTGATCGAGATTACGGTGTGCTCAACCATGTCTTCCATCACCTTACAGACTGTCATGTCGCTCACCATTTGTTTTCTTACATGCCTCACTACCACATCGCCGAAGCCACTGAAGCGATTAAACCAGTTCTGGGTACTTACTACAATTATGACAACACTCCATTCTGGAAAGCCTTGTGGCACACTGACAGCTACTGTCGCTTTGTGGAGGACACCGGAAAAATTTTGTGGTATAAATTCTTACCCGAACATTGAAAATTAGACTAAGACTGTGTCAAAATATGCGAGACAGTTTTTAATGGTCAGAAATGAAAATTCTGTTGTATATATTCGGTTTCTTGCGATTTTAGTCCTGCGACATGTTTGCCGACTGAAAATTGAATTAAAATGGTTTACACTAGGTTATTCTTCAATTGGCCAAAAAATGATAATAATTAAGAAATGATTATTAATTCATGATACTAGGCGATTCTGGATCCTCTTGATGTATGAATGTAAATAAATATATTATGCTTTATGCTCTCTTGAACAAAGCTTTAAATGCAATTAAAGTTCTTCCTGCTATGAAAGAAGCCTCATTGTTTTAAGCCATTCATTTCCGACAATTCGTGGTGACTTCTTGTTTAATTGTAACAACAGGCCGTTCATTCTGAAACCCAAGCGCAATGGGTCTTATGGATTACGTAACTTGCTTAAAATTCACTCGTAACTCTTGTTTGAGAGACATTTTCTCAAACTTTCGTTTCCTCTATGTCGTTTTCATATAGGTATTCTCCCCATCATCGCTGCTTTGGGAATTAGTTCATGATAAAATCTATAATTTTTCATTCTCAAACCGTGGCTTGGTGGTGATTTTGCTAGTCTGATATCATTAAGCGTAAGGGCTATCGATCGAGATTTAGATTCAG